>JABFFF010000315.1:0-213453 GCA_013623665.1 Fusarium sublunatum | reverse complement strand
GGTTGGCGTCGTCGTCGATGCTCTGCTTGCCCAGCACCACCAGGTTGCTGTTCTGCTGCTCCACCGCCTGCTTCAGCAGCTTGGCCACCGTCAGCGGCTCAATCTCCTCTCCGTCCTTGAGCTCCACGTGGATGCCTCGGTCCGCACCCATCGCCATGGCTGTCCGCAGCACGTCCTGTGCCTTGGGCGGGCCGGCTGAGATGACGCAGATATCCTCCACGCCGCCTGGTGCGCGCTTCTTCTCGCGGATGCGCACCGACTCCTCGACCGAGAGTTCGTCGAACGGGTTCATCGAGTGCTTGACACCGGCTTTCTCGACGGCCGTCTGGGTCTTGTTGACTCGGGGCTTGACCTGCAACGGTTGTCAGCTCTCTGTTGCTGCTTAATTGTCGATTTCTAGTCCCTTACCGCATAGTCGATAACCCGCTTCACGGGGACGAGGATCCGTAGTGCTGACATGGTGAGTTGCTGCTGTTGAATGCGGAATTGAAGTTGTCGGGGACGGCGAGACTTTCAATCATGGGCCGGCCAAGTCGTCATGGCAAAGCTCGGCGCGGTACCGGCTAGGGCCGGTCTGAGCTCCAACCTCGGCCGACGTCTGTAACGGGACGGTGTTAGTCCGAGGGTTTCAACCACTTTCATGATCCACGTGACGGAGCCTTTTGAACCAGCGATGTCAGGATTCTGTTGTCATGATTTATGCTCCATTGATAAGGCTGTTATTGTACTGCTGGTTCTAAATTACACGTTGTTTTATTGTTTTACACTCATCCAAATCTCAGTGTAAGTCGATAGCCGGCTGCAAGTTTCCATTGCAAAAAGCTATAACAGAGCACAAGAAATCGGCCTATTTTAACTTGGACCGCCGGCAACTTGACATAAATGCCGAGGGTAGCCTCGTTGTCATGAAAGGTTTCCAACGTTTACCGATAAACTTCATTACAATGGTATTGGATAATATTGGACAAGACTTGAGGTTCTCATAGACTCGCTCCATTGACAAGCACGCCTATACTCCAATGCTCCAACTCCATTACATCAACAGCAACATACACCCTAATTCACCAGCTCTCTGCACAACTCCGCTCACCAATCATCCCAGGCATCATCGTGCTTCTTTGGTGGCGGAGCTGTGCTCTTCTTGCCCATACCCATGGCACTTGTGCCGATTGAGTTATTGGCAGGTTGTCTCTGATCAGCCAGGTTTGAGAATTCATCCCAAAAGCTCTTCTTGCTCTCATCCAAGGGGGCGTCTTTGCTCTTTTGCTGATCAGGGCCCTCTACAAATCTGGAGAAGCCCTCCTGTGCATTCTTGCCTGCTGCTTGAGCCTGCTTTGCAAAGTTGGAGGCCGTTAGTTGGGCCTGCTTGGCAAAGTCTCCCTCGGCAAACTATGAACATGTTAGGTGAAGTCTAAAATAAGCCAGCGTAATAAACCACAAGACCAAGAGCGGCATACCTGTTTAGCAGTGGGTTGAATGTAGCCATCGTTAACGGTCTTGGCAGTCTTGGAGACTGTTGATGTAAACCACCCAAAACCTCTAGTCAGAGTCGCCACAGCGTCTTTTTGAATATCACCAAAGTTAGGCAGGTCATTCTCTGACTGACTCGGCGCAGGCGTGCTTCCAAATCCAGCATATTTTCCTCCTTGGCTGGGTGGCAGGTGATCCGGCCGAGCAGCATTGTCGGCTCCGAGCCTTGAAAAGTACTGATCGTCCACCTTGACCTTGCCCGATCCTGCTGCAGGGCTATCGTTCTGGCGTGTGTTGCTGCTCACAGGAGTACCAGATCGCGATGCGGGCTTCGCGGTTGCAGCGGCAGGCTTCTTTGCGCCGGGAACGTATTCGCGGCCCTCAACCTTGCAGCTCAGCCTCTCTTTCCACTCCTCACCAACCTCACCACTGTATCGCTCTGCAATAGTCGAGTCCTCCCATGTGATGCCCATCATCTTGGTCTGCTCATGTTCCTCGAAGAAGTTCCTCCACCCCTCGTTACCGCCGAGTCGCATTCGTTCAATTTCGCTCGATTTGAAGGCATCCATCGAGATGCTCCTGACGAAAGAGATATGGACGCCGAGACCCCTGTGCACACCGGCGCACGAGAGGCAAATGAAGATGCCAAACTTGGGAGAAGCCCATTGAGGCGAGGGCGCATTGCAGTCGCAGCAAATGTTGTTCTTGGATTCCTTTTGGAGAGCGGCGAGCTGCAAACAGAGTCAGTGTCAGCACGTGTGCGCGCATCACAGCCATAGCGATGAGAAAAATGAGGTAGATCCAGTGAAAGGGGGATGCATGGTCAACTAACCTTAGATCGCGTCTCGGGATCAACCTCCCACATGCCCTTGGACGCCATCGCGAAGAGCAGGAGCTGTTTTTTCGATGCTTAACTTTCAAATGCGTCTATTCGAGTGTTTGTTTGGGCGTTTACGGTGCTTTATTTATGGTGGATTGGTTGATGCCCAGTTGGCAGTTCGAAACAACTCTAACGGAAACGGAAGGGAGATGGATGTCTCAGTGCGCTAGAGCCAGACCCAGACCCAGAGCCCTCCACTGGGTAAGGTGGCCATTTACACCACTCAGCGCTCAGTGCACTTGAGGATGGATGGGCCCAGCTCCTCCCGTGTCCATGCTCCATGCTCCTTTTTCAGGGGCAAGGTTGGCGGGGCATTTTGCTGCAGTTTATCCATATAGGTAGCGAGAACACGTTAAGAGGTTCTAGAACCAGCAATGTCCACTCCATCTATCACACGTGAGCCATCATGTCCGATATCATAGAAAGTAGGCCCTTTCAACAAAACTTCAAGAAAGCTGTCTTGTCTTGTCTACAGAAACTACTAAACAAGCTATCAACATAGGTACATCGGACAGTACTCTATAGAGCCTCATACATCACAGTCGACCCACTGAACGTTTGGGAATCCCAAAAAGGTATACTGAACCTCATTATCTAAGATGAAATAGTAGAAATACAATTATATTGTTAATCGGGGTTTGTCTCCTCTATTTCCTCTTTATTATAGCCCTATTACTTATAAAGCTATAACATAACTTCTGTCCCCTAGTCTTCCAGGGGTTGTTGATTGTACTTGTACAGTCAAAACCACGACGCCTCCCCCATTTATCCCCACAATCCTATCGTTCTCTGATCAACCCTTCATTGGCATGCTGTTCAACACTCAACGTCATGATCGGCCTCTACTGCTTTCACACATTCACGACTGCCGCATCAAACAATGTTTATCACTCATCACAGCTCACAAAAACATGCTGGTTTCATCAAAAACGCCCTTTTTTTCATAATAGCGCTGAGCTTCTCCCTTCAGCTGCCTCCGGCGTAAACTAGTGTACAACCCAGCAGAAGGGTAACGGAGGAAGGGGGATACAAATACAAGATATAAAGAGGGCCTGTGAGGTTTTTTGAGTTCCGATTATGGAAATATTAAAGTGTTTGATGAGAAAAGTGAACAAGGCTGGCAAGAAAACACCATCCCGAGATTCAGAGTTCGATTCGCTCTTGCTTACGTCCCCTAAAGCTCAGGTAAGGTGAAAACCCTTGTTGTTTCTTTTCATCGTTGTAGCGAGAATCTACCGTAAGAGAAATCGTTGAAATCGCATGCCAAATCGTAAGAGTGATCATCATGACATGATATAGAGTTCATGCCCGTGAAACTCGCGCCAAGCCATAACTTAGGCCTTAGTGGCGGGAGTAGTGGCGGCAGGAGCCTCAGTCGCCTTAGCGGCAGCAGGAGCCGCAGCAGGGGCAGCAGCAGGAGCCGCAGGAGCAACAGCAGCGGCCGCCGCAGCAACAGGAGCGGCGACAGCAGCGGGAGCATCCTTAGCCTCAGTAGCAGGAGCAGCCTCCTTCTGGCCGTTGGTAGCATCGCCCTCTTGGTGCTCCTCGTCGGTCTTGTCAGGGCTGTCAATAGCAACCTTGACGGCGATCTCACGGCCCTCAATCTCCTTTCCGTTCATCTCGGTAACAGCCTTCTGCTGGAGCTCCTCAGAAGCCAGGGTGACGAAACCAAAACCACGGCCCTTGCGAGCCTCACCACGAGCCTGAAGCTTCTTGATCATGAATCGGGGAATAGGTCGGAGAGCGATCTTGGCGGAAGAGGGCTCATAAGCCTTGAAAAGCTCAATAAGCTATAGGGTGTTAGCATGTGAGATGAAAACTCAAAGAAGGTAAGGTTACTGACCTTATCCTCGGTCAGGTCGTAAGGCAGGTTGGCAACCATGACCTTGGTCTTGGAAGGGATTCCATCAGCGGGAGGGCCACGCTCACGGCGCTCACGCTGGGGGCGAGCTTGGGTCTGGGTCTGGGTCTTGGTCTTGGTGTTCTGGTCAGTGTTGATCTTGTTTGTAATGTCGGTCAAAGGTTGAACCTCATTGGTGGCAGGAGCAGCTGCGGTGGCAGCATCATCGGTAGCAGCTACAGCCTCAGTAGTTTCGCCCTCCTTCTTCTCAGCACCCTCCTGTAGCTTGGTCAGTACAAGATCCAAATGTGTCGGTGTTTCAAATGTGACTCACACGGCCAGCGCGGGCAGTGCGGCCTCCACGACCACGGCCACGACCGCGGCCACGTCCCGAAGCTCGACGACGAGAGCCCTCGGCACCAGAGCCCTCACCGTTGGCACCCTCTGACTTCTCACCAGCGGGCTCGGGCTTGCGAGCGAGCTGGACAGAAACCTTGCGCTCAAGGATCTCCTTGCCGGAGAGCTCCTCGATAGCACGCTCAGCCTCAGTAGGGGTGGAAAGGTCGACAAAGGCGTAGCCGACAGGGCGGTCGGTGCGAGGGTTCTTAGGGATCGAGACAGACTCGCTAAGACAGAAATGTCAGTAAATGCCATGTGCCATCATGAGAAGATGAGTGACAGTTAGAAAGCTCAGTCAGCGCCATCAACAAGTTCCCCGTCGATAGAACTCATGTAGCCAGACTTCATATGTCCATTTCCAAGCCAGAGTGAGACCCGATGATGCGAAAGGGGCTTTGCGCATGCATGCTCAACATTTGTCGTCATCTGGAATCCAGGGAAGGAGCTCATCGCGATGACAGGGAGACACGTGTCTCTAGCGGGGCACTCATGGTTTGAGGTAAGGGCGGCATGAAGGGAATGCATGGCTCGGAGAGATGGGTGAGGATGAAGAGAGGATAGAACTTACACAAGATAGCTCTTGAAGAAGTCCTTCAACTCCCCCTCAGTTGTCGCATAGGCCAGGTTGCCAATGTAGAGGCGGCGGCCCTCAGCAGCGCTGGCCGAGGCGGCCTCGTTGGCGGCCGTCTTGTCATCGGCAGGCTTGTTGTTGATGGAGGTATTGCTCAGAGTGTTTGCGACGTCATTAACGGCAGCATCCAGGTTGGTGTTGTTGGTGTTGGCGGCAGACATGGTGGCGGCTGGTGGATGAGGTTGGTGGTTAGGTTGAGTATGACGTTCGAACTTGGACCTGTAGTGGAGGAGCGTTCGAAAACGATGGCTGCGAGTTGAACAGGTTGAACTCTGGTGCAATAAGGAGGAGTTTGATCAGGGTAGCTTCGTGCCCTAGAAACGAGGTTGGGATTAGACAGACGACGGTGCGTTGCGCGGAGACACAGGTGTTTGATGTTGTGATGGAGAAGGGAAAGGGAGGGAGAAGTCTGAAATATTTTTTTCGCCTTTGACTTGGGGGCACTGAAGGAAGGAGGAAGGGGCGTGTTGTCAGGGGGTGGGCAGGCGTGAGGAGTTGTGGAAAGTGGAAAGTGGCCAGGGCTGGGGGGGAAAAGGCAGGCGCAGTGAGTGGAGGAAAGCTTAGTACAGGACACGAAGGAAGGTACCAGAAGCCCGATGCAGCTGACTCGATATGCAAAGGTATCTTTCACTCTAATGCAGGTATCGGATACCTGATAGTTCCCAGAGAGTTTAGTTGTGGGTTCTTTCCCGCCTAGTTGTCCTGGGTCCTTGCACACCTGAGAGCTGCTTTCGTACGGGGAGTTCTTTCCAGGGTCTGTATGAAGAGAAGTGATGTTAACACATACCTAGAGATGAGGAAGGTGGTTTGTTTGGAGATCTCGATATGAATGGACTTGGCAGGAGTCAAGAGAGTCTCTTCAGATGTTGAGAGTTTTACAGTCTTGCATGCATGAATTTGTGCCAGTTCATGTACTTAGGTATTAGGGCCTGACGTGTGGGTGTGCGGGCCAAGCATGTGCGTCACTCATGTTTACATCCTATCGGTGTGGTTAAAGTGGTGCTGTAGATGCTGTTGGACCATTGTCCTGAATCAAGTAAACACTGGAGGATATGTTCGTTTGATCTTGGAAGTCACTTGCACAATGCCTACTGATCTATTCAGCGTGATCGGGCATGAACGACCTCGAAAGGCAAGTATCAAACAAACTAAAAGTGCAGTTGCATCCATTGAGCATCACCAAGTAGCCTGACCGCTCATGTTGTCACCATCAAATGGCAGGGACAGTGGGGTGTTGTCTGCTAGCCTCCTTGCCCGCGTGCTCTCAGCGGCTATGTTTGAGCCAGGGGAGTAACGATCGCGACATCAGAGAGATAATCTGGAGACTGGGGTGATTATGCTTTGACTTGTACCTAGTTATGCGGCTCAAAGTTTATTGGTCAACAAACAAAAGGTCCAATACTGCGGAGTTCGATTCGTTTACTCTGGATCTCGTATTTGATTGTTGTTGACATTGCATGTTTACATTACCAACCCTTGTTTGATAGTCTAAGTTAGGTCTGATAATATACCACATACGACTTCTAGCCTCTTGAGTTCACGGAACCAAAGGTGGTTGCGTAAACCACCGAAATTGCTCTTCGTCCTGAACAATTTCACAGCTTATCAAAAATACACCAATATTGGATCTCGAACGCCCCTGACCAGGAATTGAGTCCTGACCAAGCCAGTTCACCCCCTTTGTAAGCCCCTTTTCCGTACTGGGAGCCAATGACCAGGGCATCATCGATCATAGCTTGCACCCACCAATAAATAAACGGAAACGAGGGAACTATTCTTACACACATCCATACATAGCTCACACCCGGCAGCCCGGATCGCCCAGGTTCCCGAAAGCCAAGTCCAAGTCTGAATTGTTGCTCCACAGCTTCGTCGTTTTCTAGAACTTGCCCGTTGGCAATGCGTTTGGGGCGCTTTATAGTGACCCCTGTTTAAAGCATGCGCAGTTGTTTGCTGGCGCTAAACAGTGTAAGAGGTATAGATGGTATCATGTCTTTACTGAATCTGTTATTCCCATTCATATTGTTAAAGTTGATGAGCAAAAACTCTTGATGGAGTTTGTAGTTTTAAAAACAACGAATGCCCCTATAGATTTAGGAATTGCCTCGCAATAATGCGTTATGAACAATATTAGCAATAGTCCAGGATTATTCTACATCAAACACTTTACCTATCCAATCCCATTATGACATATGACAGTAACCAACAAACGCTGATTCATCAAAGCTTCTGTATTTCCCAGATTGATAAGATCCCGAATCATGCAGATTCTTCGCCCCGCCATCGGCCACCCACTAATCGGCGCTAAACCTCGAGGCAAATCAACCCACCTCTCTTTACTTGACTTGCGAGACCGGACCCTTCCTTCAACATCGATTCTACGTAATTTTCTTTGTTCTTCGCTGAACTCTCTGAACTCTCAATAGCCACTCACCATGGCTGTCCAGGGTAGGAGCGTGCTCGTCCTCTACGGGTCCGAGACAGGCAATGCTCAGGACATGGCTGAGGAGCTGGGGCGTGTGTGTCAGAGGCTACATTTTGAGACTCACGTTGAGGAGCTCGACGCAGTAGATTTAGTAAGTCATAAACCCAACTACAGCGCTCTCATAACTGACTGTTTATGCCTCAGAATGCCCTTCTTCAACCCAAATTCGTGTTATTTGTCTTGTCAACTACGGGCCAAGGAGATATGCCTCACAACTCACTCCTCTTCTGGAAACGACTATTGAGAAAGAAACTACCACCGGGCTGTTTATCTTCAGTCAAGTATACTACGTTTGGTTTGGGCGACAGTACCTATGTCAAGTGAGTTTCATCATGAGTCTTTTCGTTGCTTTTCAGATTGGCTTACACAAGACAGGTTCAACTGGGCGGCTCGTAAGCTCAATAGACGGCTTGACCAACTTGGCGCTACAACTTTCATCGACCCTTTTGAAGCAGATGAGCAATTTCCAGACGGGTGAGTTTATTGACCAGGTATTCATGTGAGATCTGACCAGTCATAGCATCGACGGGAGTTTTGTGCGCTGGAGTGAACAGCTCAACAATCACTTACTCGAACATCACCCTCCACCATCAGGCCTCGAACCCATCCCTGACGATGTCATTCTGCCCCCTAAGTGGCCTCTAAAGAATGTCCTAGAGACCAGCCCAGCTATAAACGGCCATACAGTTCCTACAATTCCTGGCCGTCCTCCCGCCTCACTTCTCCCCATCCCTAATGGATGGACAGCTACTTTGGTCGGAAACAATAGACTCACGCCGGAAAACCATTGGCAGGATGTCCGACTAATTCAGTTTGATATTCCTCGCCGCGACGGAGTCAAACTTGACTGCGTGCCTGGAGATTGCCTTACTATCTATCCCAAAAACTTCCCCGAAGACGCGCAGAAACTCATCACGCTCATGGGCTGGGAGGATATTGCTGACAAGCCCCTGGACCTGAGTTTCTGCGAGTCTCTTCCCAAAAACCTCTACATTGACCCAAAGTGCACGTTGAGGGAGCTTCTCTTGAATAACATCGACTTCAACGCCATCCCCAGAAGGTCGTTCCTCAAGAATATGTCCTACTTCTCAACAGACCCTGACCACAGGGAGCGTTTGCTCGAGTTCACCATGACAGAATATCTCGACGAATACTTTGACTACGCCACGCGATCCAGGCGATCTATTCTTGAGGTCCTAGAAGAGTTCACGTCCGTCAAGCTTCCAGCCGAGCGTCTCTTGGACATCTTCCCCGTCATCCGTGGCCGAGATTTCAGCATCGCCAACGGTGGCGTTCAGTTAAACCACCCCACAGACAAGGATAAGACCCGAGTCGAACTCCTCGTCGCTCTCGTCAAGTACCGCACCGTCCTCCGCAAGCCCCGCGAGGGTCTCTGTTCTCGCTATCTCGACAACGTTCCCCTTAACTATACCATGACCGTCACACACAAACTAGTCTTATCACCTATTCACGGCCAGCAAAATGCCCAACGGCCGCTCGTCGCCATCGCCACAGGGACAGGCCTCGCCCCTATCCGAGCCCTCATCAATGAACGACTCACTCACTCTTCCCCAGGGCCCATGTATCTCTTCTTTGGCAACCGTAACCGCGAAGCCGACTACTTTTTCCAAGAGGAAATCGACGCCGCCGTGCGTGATGGCAATCTCGACGTGTTTCTTGCGTTTTCGCGGGATCAACGTACCAAGATCTACGTGCAAGACCGGCTGCGCGAGGAGTCAAAGCGACTCGAAAAGGCAATATTTGACAATGGGATATTCTGTGTCTGTGGTGGCTCGACCAAGATGGCGGATGCGGCAAAGAGGGCCGTGTTTGAGCCCTTCTCAGAAGATGTCAAGGATGTAGAGGAGCGCAAGAAAATCTTGGCTGCCTTGACATGGTGGCAGGAGATCTGGTAGAAAATACTAATAAAGAATGCTATAGACGGCTCATGCATCATAAATCAAGCATATCAGCATAAAGACGTCAAAAAGTTTGTCTGGAATAGAGCATATATCGTCATATAGACTGCTTATTATTATCATCTATAGGAAGCATACTGTGCTCCTTGAAACGTGAATCTACACATTAACACCGAGAACGCTCGCTAATGTATGGTCATAAAATCCGAGGTTATGCCTTCATCTGCCACATTGATCTTATACCAGGCACTGAAGTTTGAAAATGCCCATAAAACTCCTTTGTCCGCCTAATCCAAAACCCATCATCATGCTCGTACATACTGCCATAATTTTGCAATGCGTGATAAACAGCTACAGGCCTAGAGGACCATGTTATTGCTCCCAACTATACCGTTTCTCGGCTAGTTGGGGTACGTGAACCAGATCCGAGCCTGGGTTTATGCGTTCCTGGCTCCGTAGAGCATCTGGTTGGTCTGTCCAAGCACCCCTTGGCGAATGGCTTCGCATGGCCTCGGCATATGATCCATTCGTGCCCAAGTCCACAGGCCTACTCGATGCTTCGGCGCTCCGCTCTTCTTCTTCCATGGTGAAATTGCTGCCCAGGCTGTCAAAAGACCCATGGCCGTGGAAAGTGTCATCAGGGACTTGACAATCTTGATTCGATACAACTTGTGGCGCCCCATGACGAGAAAATCGAGCATTCCTAGGCAACTCCCCTAGAAGCACAACTTTAGTTGGGTCTATTGCTGTTCGTTGTATTGTCCGAGCATGTGGCATGTCCAATGAAGGGTCTGATGGTGAGCGAGATACCCTGCCGGAGCAAGACACGTCCGTTGTCATGGAGCCGACGGTCTGGTTGGCTGAAGATGGAGACAGAGGTGAGTTAGGTAATGAAACGCTTCCATCATTTGTAGGTGATACTGGCATGGTAGCTATTGATGGAGATAACACATCCACAGGACGACCGTTCGTATTAAAACGGGGAGTTATAGGGGATGGCAAAGGTATAGAATTTGTGTTGGAATATCCTTGCTGAGTTGCAGTTAGAGATGCAGTTGAGGGTGCCTGCAGTGCCATTGGCGGCCCATTTGCTGGGTTTGACTGGTATATCGCTTTCTCCGGGGGTAGCTCTACCCCGTCAACAGGAGGGGTATATGTTGGAACGGGGCCTTGAAGTTGTCTTTCCAGCTTTCGCCTGGCCTGTTCATAAGCGCTGATATTATGGGAGTTGTCGGTCCCCAGCTCAGTGTCTCCGTTCCAAGACGTGCCATCGTCTCCATCGAGCTCTGCAGGCGGTATTGGAGCTGGCATCTCATGGATCTGGGTGTCAGGGGCTTCAGCAGCCTTCTCTTTGTCGTTGCCATCTCCTTCACCGTGTTTGGTTGAAGTTTTCCGCCCAATAACTCTAGAGAACAATTGCGTCAAAGGAGATTTCGTTGACCGAGTTGCGGTCGGCGTTAGACTCTGATCTTTTGTCGATATATTGCTGCTGTCGGCTGAACGTTTTCTTTTTCTCCGGCAGCATAGCCATACAGCCAAAGCAGCTGCACAGACAACAAAGACCCCAAGCCCTGCTCCCACCCCGATACCTACTATCTGGCCGCTTGAAAGTCCCTTGTTTGAATCGCTCTCTTGTGGCGGCGGGTAAGGACTATCGTCAGGCTGTTTGATGGCAGACAATTCTGTATCCGAGAGTGGCTGGTCTGAGAAGAGGGCCTGGTGAATTGAGAAAATCCCCTCATCGTATTTGGTAATGAGGTATGATTCCTGCAAGAATGCTCGACCTAGGATGTATGTCGTGCTGTTGCGCGCCTTTCGAAGCATAAAGTAGGGGATCGCCGGATCGCCGTAGCGGATCGTTTCTTGCATAAAAGGGTACTGTAGCAAACCCACAAAGGCTCTCAAGGGTAGAGTGATGTTAACGATACCAGGCACGTCGTAAGGGTCTCCAAAGTTATCGTTATCGTCAAGACTAGAAAGTATGAAGGTAAGATTGAACGATTCATCCTGCGAATAATCGCGATATTGGTCGTTGGTAAGCGTATAAAGGTCCAAAGTACGGTTGTATGTCAAGTTGAGAGCCTGGGCAAACTGGTCACAGATGTCATCGGGCAGCCACAAATAAGGGGTAGTACTATCAATGAGGCCGTAGAAGGACGAGTTCCATTGCGAAAGCATAAGTGGTGAGGAGTCCCAAGAATCAGGGGCATCCTGATTTCCAGCAGCCGTTATCTCGATACCGCGAACCAAAGGGCGCTCTAGATTGTCTTCCTGAGTGAGTGCGAAAATGTTGTCGTGCTGGCGGAATCTAGACGTTACGACACCACCAAGCGTCAACGAGACAGGTGAGTTTCCTATTCGAATCAGTATGTGTTTAACGAGAACTGGAGGTCATGAATAACGCACTGTAGTATGCACCGGCTGTATATCCGAAGCTGTAACTTGGAATCCATCCATATTTCTCGACTGCTTGTGTCAACGGCGAGTCTGCTACTGTGCCATTGAAATTCCCCTGCGTGATGCCCAAACCGAAGAACCCATCCAAATACTTGGTTGTGTTGAGGGTAGCTATGAGGACATCGTCCATGGCAAACGGCTGGTCACCGAGAGGACTTTGCGCGCTGATACGATCACGTCCATAGTTTCCATTTCCCCCATAGCCTAGGTAGCTTAACCCCAGCTGCCAAACACCCAGTGAATCCCAATCGCTGGACTCCCGAGGGTCAAATATACCGCCTCGAGCGGCGCTACAGTGAGGTTCCTCTAATATCGGATCATTAGCACTCTGATTTAAGCGAAGAGTAATCATCATCCAAGCCTTGGATAGAGCGCCAACTGAACGTACTGGGTAGGCATCCTCCTGGTCCAACAGCCCAGAACTCAGAAAGAGCTGTGCTCACAAGAACATCGATGCTTTGTGAATTTGAGCCAAGAGAAAAAGAGAGTGTTGACCAATTGCCGTCAAATCCGGTCCTATCCTGTGAGTTAGTATTGACTGTAGGCAACGTAGCTAAGAGCTTCCATACCATCCACCAGGGGGTAATAAAATAGGTCCTGGGTTACGCGCTTGTGCTATATGCGCAAAGGTAAAGGATGATGCGAGGATAATTGACCACATCTCGAGACCGGCTGGCAGAAGGTGAGGGTTTCAGAGCTTTTCGACCTCATCGGCAAGGCCGCTCATTGATTCGAAGCAAACATGAAGCTGAAGTCTTTGGGCAGATAAAGTCGACCGCAATGCGGCGCATTCAACGGAGCTGTCCACTGACCGACTAGTCGTTGGACATTCAGAGACCAACAGCAGGACAGAAGGGGGTTTCACCCTCGTGATAAATATCTCGAACCAAAGCGAGAGTGAGATGGAAGCTGGGAAGTTAGAATAGAGGCTTTGACGAAGGCACAGGGGGTTTTTCCCTGGGGTGAATCGAACTCAAGCCACAAAAGGTAATGTTACATGGCTTTGGCTCTTTCCAGCTTGGCTCGGGCCTGAATGTTTTGGTGCACGCGGAGGCCAAGCCTATTCTTGGCACTAACCGGACTGGATTTAGTTCGATTGACAAGGATCATTGAGGAATAGGCTGGTTTGTCTCAGTAACTATTCTCTGGTGCAGCATCAACGCATCAAACCCTGCCTTGTGGACGAGTATCTGGGTTCTAGACCACAGGTCTTGTTCAGTCAGTATTTCCAAGCTTTTTCAGTTGTTCTTGGCTGTTGTCGGCGTTGTCTTGGTTCTGGAAACGTTCCGCCGTGCCTAACTGTCATGTTATTAGCCTATGTTGTCCAACTGGTAAAGTATAACTAGGTACCTACCAAGCCGCGTCTAACTCTGGCGCCGTCAGCGGCTGCGCCATGTGCTACAGCCAGCAAGACCCTGTCTTGGATGTTTCATACACTTGTATAGAAGAACGGTTCTGCAGGTAAAGATCGAGAAGACTGAGGTTCAAGACCCAGAATGAGATCATAGGTTGTCGCTAGGAGCAAGTCTGAGAGCCGTGATCCGCAATGGTAATTTAAATCCACCACGAGAGCTTCCGGCTTTTCCATAAAATGGGAATGGTAAGGATGGCTGCTGATATTTCGCAAAGACCAGCTGCTCCTGTACATCGGCTAGGTAGTTTGCCAAGAGTCATGTCCTCCCTGTTAGTTCTTTGGTTTTTCCGCCATCTAATACAAATGTTGCGAACTCGGATGACAATCGACCATTTATTGCTCCGTAGTGTAACCACAGACCATGTCCTCCGTCCTGTCCCACCGATTGCGCCCGGCGTGTCGGGATCGCGAAGGAGCAGTATCACACTGGTTAAACTCTTGTTGGAGGGCTGAACACATGCCAACCAGACCTCTCGACCGGAGGATAAATGCATCAGCCACATTCATGGATGCATTCTGGGCTCTCCGTTGTGGGTGTCCCAAGACTTGCCACAGCTGTTGGTGTTCACAACATTCATTCAAAGCAGGACAGTGCAAGGAACCCAGCTGTACGTTAACTAGTCTCGCCTGGGTGGGATCGCTTGTGCTGTTGACGACGCCAATCCTTGTCATACTGCGCTAAAGTTAGCTGAAGGCTGGTTCTTTTCATTAACTAACCTTTGAGCCCGCTCACCCGTCCTAACCTTTCCCATGTCTTTTCCCTACTGTCAACGTACGCTCAGGTAAAGCCATCCAGGCACGGCCAAATCACTCGTTTAAAGGCCTGTCTTTTTGGCTTAGACTCAATGGCGAACTGACTGACGTGATCCGGGTGAGGCTGCATAAACATAACATGCATGTACAAACAATCGCACTGCTCTCGATCGCAGTGCTAGCGCCGTCTGTTGCTGAAGCTGCTTTGCCTCGAGGTGAGTTTGTACTGGATGATTGAATTGATTTTGTGATTATGTTGAAGGAAGAAAAAGAAGAAGAGAATAAATGCTAAGCAACATATTTCAGCCGACATTAATCAGCAAAGCCTCAGGCGCTTTCCTTTGAATAATACTTCAGTCGCAACTGCCTCAGATGGCAGCACCTCTCGCTTAGCTGCACTATCGTTATCTACATCAGCCTCAACCTCAACCTCAGCATCCCAAGGGGAAAATACCTCCTCTTCCTCCTCCCAATTCCTCCTCTCAACTGGCACCATCGACAAGTCTTCACTAGAGACGGCTTCCGAGTCTTTTCTCACTCAAGAGACTGAGTTGCCATTAACAGCAGCACAACCACGTCCTATATCCGCCAATTCATCAACCAGTAATGGGACAGCTATATCTACGCACCACTCGCTTTCAGAGTCTCATTCTTTACATTTACCACATATAGTGTCCAAGTATGTTTCCTCCAACACTATATCTTCAAGTACCTCGGATCAAGATGAGCATACATATCTTATCGAAACGAAAAATCCCGTCCAGGCTTCAGCTCAACGAAGGCCACACCATGATTCCACTCACTCTTTGACAAAAGTAGCCCTCAATAACACCAAAGCCTGTGGCTCCGGTTCTGATTCTCTATGTGGATGGATTCCTTCTATTACTTCCAAAGTAAATGGCACGTATACGCCTGGACCCAAGACCTCTGGCATACTGACGGTAATATCGACAACATCTACTACGCCTTGCACTCCATTGCAGGACAATGAGCCCGTCACCGAATACTCCATCGTGTATACATCCACAGTTACTTTCTATGGAAATAGCAGTGAATATACAGCTCCGTACCCGATCATCAGTACTCCCAACTTTTGTATAACAGAATCTCCTGTCCCAAAACTTTCGACATCTCCAGGTGATAGAGCACCTGGGAAGCCTGAAGTACCACCAGTGTCTTCCAAAGAGCCTGCACAAGGCTGCTCACCTGGAAATTCTTGCACTCCAAGTGCTCCTGAATGGTCAAACCCGACAGAGCCTCCTCGACCCGGGGCTCCAGGCATAACCATGTCGAGTTCTCGAATGACCATCACATTCGTAACGACCGATAAGAACCCCGCAGTTGTCTTCCCTACGGAGCCACCTCCTAGATTTAATCAACCGACAAGGGAAGGTAGGCTGCCCATAAGTAACAAGCAAAGGCCAGAGCCTTCGAAAGCGCCAGGGCCAAATCGCCATGAGCCCTTCAAAAGTCACGACAGCGCAAGACCTCAAACACAAACACACACTCGGCCTCGATCCGAGCCACAAGTTCCATTCCAGTCACAGCCCCAAGGTCAACCTCAAAGCCAACCATCAGGTCGCCCGCAAGGCCAACCGCAGCCGCAACCACCGCCTCAGACTGAGCCGCCAAGAACATTTGCCGTGACTGCAAGAGGTCAAGAAGTTATTGTCAATGGCAGAACCTTTCCAAGCCTCAAACCAGACCAAACAACAACAGTTACTGTCGACGATGGCACATTCACAATTCGTCCAACAGAAGTTGTGGGCGAGGGAGCAACAGTGAAAAAGCCACAACCTGTAGGGAGTGTGGTTTCAGCTATCAGCCCTACCAGTGCAACTATTGGGAGAGTCCCTGTCACAGTTTCAGGCACAGAGGCAGTCATTGGCGGCACGAAATTAAGAATCCCTCTTATGGGTACGACTACAAGAATTGAAGTTCCTGTAGTTGGTTCGAAGACCCTGTTGGAAGAGCGGCAGGTCTCTCTTGCGCCTGGCAGAGTTGTGGTGGACGATGAAACTCTCACGTATCGTGCAGTCGGTGGTCCTCAAACAGACGTGATCATCGAAGGGGGTGAAATGATTACTGCGGCTGGAAAGTCCGTCGTCATCCTGCATTCTGCCACTCTGACATACGGTCCGGGTATCCCTGAGACTACTGAGAAGGTTGATGACGATACTATCACTGTTGGGCCTACGGGCGTCATTGTCGATGGAACTACTCTTGGAGGTGCTAACGCCGAGACGACCGACACCAAGTACCAGATTGTTGGCGGAGCGACCATCACAAAGGTTAACCCTTCCTATGCAATCATTAACGGAACGACTTTTACCGCTGGTCCTGGCGCCAAACGCACTACCAAGGTGGCTGGAGGGGAGACCATCACAATCGGACCCAGTGGTATCATCATTGGTACAATGACAGTCAAATATCCCTTTGGGGCTTCAACTGTCACCACTATTGAAGCAAAGGCGACGGCGTCTGAAAGATTGCCTGTTGCGACCGGAACCAATCATAATGCTAAAGGGAATGGTCATGAGAATGGGAAGGAGGGCAAGGAGGACGATGATAGCGGGGCGGCTTCTAAATGGTCTCGTCTAAAAACAGGGATAATTGGGTTATGCATAGCGGCTGGCGTTTGGATTTTCGTTTAATGAGATGCCGAGTTGGATAGGATTCGTCATACTAGGAGGTACCAAGGGAAAGGGGTTAGAAAGAACACCGTTTTTGGGGGGTTTTAACATGACAAACAACTTGTATTGTATGCTATAAGATAAGCGAACACGGATAGGAAGTAGTACACAGACATAATATGTTGCTATGGCTTATAGCCAGGATCAGCAACGTCGTTATAGATATTCAACAAGCAGGTAGATGTCTACATAATATCACTAGAGGGTAGCGTTGATACTATGGCGTAATCCTCAAACGCGTTTGACTTCCAATCATTGCGAGCAAGTCCTGTGAGGAGTTTTTCTGCTTTCTTTGCTCCCCAACTGAATAGGATATTCGATGAGAATTTGTTTTTCCATATCTTGATGATTCAATCAAGATCTTATGCAGAGATCGCTGGATATGTGAGTGCGGCCCGCTGTTCGCCTAGGTAAGCTTAAAAAAGCTTAAATTCCTGCACAGCCAATCACAAGTATGGGTGCAGTTCACCTCGCTCGACTTGGTAATAATTCAGAGGTGGAAGAAGGAGCCCAAGGAAAGCCGTTGTACTGAAGAATAGCATCGCTTTTCTTTTCAGCACAGATCAGCTGCCTGGTATAATGCGCCGGCAACTTCTTGGCTTGGCTAGGTTGCTCTATGGCTCCGTGGTCCTCTCTGGGTAACGAGATTAATGGAGGATCTTTCCGGGTTGACTATTGAGCATGTTTCTTGATAAATTTACACAATGACAGCTATTAATTAGTTCTGCTAAGGATCGACTGCATAGTAAGAGTTGGGTCTATATCACGGATTCTATCAAGAGCAAGACAAGCTGATTTCGCTGCAAAGTCACCCAACTAACACTTTCACGGGCCACTGATTAAGAGATGGACAGGCATTCCGCCTTGCCTGTAATACTCAGCTGATAATAAAGCCAGAGTACTCAATAATAAGAATCGACACTCATGTATATATCTACCGGGTAAAGGCTAGCATTGTCAAAGTAGCAACCAGATTTGGGGGCAGATGGCTGATAAGGCGGCTGGGTCGTGTTCAAAATGCAGACTTACTTCAACTCGGCTCGTCCTGCAAAACAGACTTCAGTGAAGCAAAGTTTAAAGCGTTAATGGTAAATGCAAATGCAAATACAGTACCGTTGCAGAATCCAATTAGGCTACACGGCCAAAAATACACCCATCTCAAGCAGACTTCTCCAGCAGAGCGTATTCGCCAACGGGTCCCTTTCTTTTCCGTCTGCGCCTTCCTCCAGTGCAATTTATAATCACACTCATTGTATCAGATGCCCATTGCCTTTCTCAGAATTCTGACATTCTCTAGCTTCAACCATCACAATTACGATGCCATCACCATCGCCATCAAGATGACTGAACGACCACCCAATGCCGATGGCCTTCTTGCTCTTCTAGAAGTGTGCCTAGCTCCTAAATGATCTAGTTTTCCGGAAGTGATAGTGACCGAAGAAGAGATAGCCTTTGCTAAAAAGGACTCCCCTATCAAGGGGAACTATGTCACCGCTAGGCACTAACCTTCTCTCGAGACCTCATCTCGCCCTCTTCCCCCTCGCCCATCTCGACTACGCCGTCTCCTTCGGCAGATTTTCTCGTGCTCTAAATCTTAGACCAACTTTGAGCTGTCGCTCGTGTCCTTTTCTGGAGCCAAGATTTTGCGTCTCCTACTTTGGATACTCCTTATATCATCGGGGCAGTGTTGCCAACCAGGCCAACGCTCCGAAACGTGGTATAAGCACTTATAGCATGTATGGTATTTCTTACACATAAATAATGAAGCTGGCCCGCAGACTTACCTACAAAGAATTGCCATTCATTGGATTAGGGCAGGGTACCTACATCTCCCCGTCACATCCTATGGCTCATAAAGTCTTCACCTTACCCTATATCCACTTTCGTATCCACTTGTTTCGCGTTGGGTGGCAGACTTTGACGTGAACACCCCCATAGTCTATTGGACGCAAATGGTTCAAGCCTGGTCTTAGGGTCCTGCTATTGGGAAATGTCCTGTCTTCTGAACGGAATGGTGTGGTACGGCTTCCTGAGTTCATGACATAAGAACTGAAAACATATCTCCTGACGCTCATAAAGGAGAAGCCCCAGGGACTTGGATCCAAGGTGGCCTCATTTCTCTACCCTATCTGTCAACGACTGCAAGCATACAAATTCATTACTGTCGATGTCTTTGACATCTCCCCATCTATCACTCATGAATCTCAATACGATCTCAATATCTATCAGTAAGCCGGAAAGGCTTTACGCGGGAAAAGTAGCTGGTGTATACAGGGTTAGCACAACTATTGATAGGATTCAGGTATTGAGTAAAATATGGAGTTTAATTATATGTTCGAAGATAACATCGTGACAAAATTAGCATCTAAACATCTTGCCGATGGATTCACACTCAAGGAAGCCGGTGGCGCTGAGAACTGGATAAAAAACGAAGCAAGACAATCCGCAAAGCATCAAGAAACATCACCACCTCTGCACTCCTTTTCCCTTACCAACGCCTTCCGTCTCCAGCGCCGGAAACTCCTCATGCCGAACGCCCAGTCCTAAGTCCGCCTCAGACACGCCTTGATCTTCCATGCTGAGCTTAAGAGCAAGTTCCAGATCATAGTCTCTTGGCTGAGCGTGACTCATCGATCTCGTCTTGGACGTGCCTGGCGATCCAGTTCCCGGGGGTTTGGTCTTCTTGCCGGACCTGGGCTTATATGTGAGGGAGAACTCGTAGTCGCCGGAGCTCGCTGCTTGGGGAGATGTGCCGTTCTCGTTGACGCCCTCCAGTAGAGACAAGCGAATAGCCTGCTGGATCTGCTGTTCATAGTCGTCCTCGGCCGGAGCTTGGCTGGCATCTTCCGTGGACGCAGTGGGAGGAGACATCATATCTGTAACGCTCGGCTCGGGAGTGACGGTATCAACAGTGGTTTCACTGAACGTTGACGAAGTGTCCAGACTAGCCTCAGCGGCAGAATCACTTGTTCGGCGTTGCTCCTCAAAAAGGAACGCTTCCTCAGAGACCATCTGCGCGTACCGTAGAGCTTCTTCCTCGGTCAGGTCACCAAGCGCGCCGACACCAAAGCGGTTGCGTAGTCGATTCTGCTCCCTGGCCTTTTGCTCGTTTTCTCGTCTAATCTCAGCCTCCTCGGCAGCAATGAAGTCGGTGACAGCTCCGCCCTGGCGACGACTGGCCAAGCGACCATGGACATCGGAGTGCCTTAGACGGCGCTTGCGACCTGAGGCGTGGCTTGCAGAGCTGTACGCCCAATACCTCAAGAAAGCACCAAAGGAAACGACGCCACGAAGAACAGTTGGGTCGGGGTCAAGGTAAATAGCACCGACTGCAGAGTATGTTGACTCATCGAGGGTAGGGTTCATTGTCGTCATGTGTCGAGGCACCCGACCATTAGACCTCGCATTGAGAGTTCGGACAGGCTCCAGTGTCGATGCTAAGGGGTCCCAGGCTTGTACAAGCCCGTCACTACCACCATGAACAACGTACAAAGCAGAAAGAGCCACACATGACACTTCAGAAGACTCGGTCTGGATGTGTCGTATCGGGTTGATGCCCGTACTCTTGGCATCCTCACGAGCATTCCAGACAAGTACGGCGCCAGCGTCAGTTCCAATGGCAAATAGTCGAGACCTGCGACCTGGGATCTCCTCTTCCGCGCTGTATAGAGGATCCTCATTCAGCGTTAGAACTGCGGTGGTGGAACAGTCCAGTGAGGCGCTGGTGATCACATCATGGCCATGCCCCTTCAGTCTCATCGAACAGCTCCCCCATTCGTGAACATAGTTCAGCAAATCCAACGATGACACTGAAGCAGGAGAGACAGATTCGGGTGCTTTGTCTGGAGTCTCTAATGCCTCTGCAGAAGTAGACCCAAATAGCGAGGACTGAATGATGGCAGGAGGAGCAGGTGCTGGCGCCAAGATGACAGAAGACGATTGGATCTCTTGGGGAACCAGAGATCGAGTATAACGCTCAACATGTGCAGGGCGATCTTCAGCAAGACCGCAGTCAATGACAAAGATATGCTCGCCAGCACCGTGGCCATCATCGTTTGCAAAGTCAACTTCCAGCTTACGCTGCATATCCCACCCTTCGCAAACCCTTCGGAAATGAGCAGGTTTCTGGCGCAAGAACTTCTCGATTTCCCGCGCTTCAGCAGCCAGCTGGCTTTTACTCAGATTCATAGAATTTGAAGGAGATCGGGGCGAATATGCACCCTTGATCGCGTTCTTGTCGAGATCATCCAGACGAGCAACACGTCGGGTCGAGTCCAGGAGGTGCCAGTAAACTGAGCGTCCGGCAAACCAAGCGTGCTTGGCAATATCCTCACTCTTGGATTGGATTTGTGCAGTGGGTGTCTCGGTCAAGTAGTAGACTTCGCCCAGAGCATTCAAGGCGACGGCCCATACTCTTGCTGCCGACTTTCGCTTCTGGTTGTAGTTCTCATCGACCTTCAATGAGATAATCGGCACACCAGGGCTGAGTACCCAGCGAGCAGTAACCTCCCCAGTCTGATACCGTTGAGGGCCAGAATCACCTCCAATGGCGTATGATGTGACAACGCCGAGGGTAGAGCCAGTCAGCATCCCGATCATCGACTGTGTGTTTGTGGGCACGTTTGCCGATTTGGCAAGCCAGACGCTGCAGATAGCTTCGGACATTTCTGGGATCTTGGGGATATCGGGATACGTATCGACAACACCAGAGTCCGCGCCGAGGTATCGTCCACGGTTCTCATTAATAGCACGGAAGTAGGGACGGCCTCCTGGGAAACCCTCACCAGCAAGCACGCCGTATGGCTGGCTCACATCGAGAACATTAGGAACAGCAGCAGGACCCTCTCCCAAGCCAAAGGGCACGAGGTTGGGAAACACCTCGTCAAGTTGCATTGAGCTGAAAGGGTCCACGAATCCCCATTTCTCGATTCTTCCATTGGTAGGATCGCTTATCGACGCCACTCCAAGGTCGGCAGCTCCATGAATGGATTTGGGCGGCTTCTTGCCGTTTGTGAAGACAGCGTGTAGATTCGTGACGGCCCATGGCAGCTTCGAGTTGTAAGTCAGAACTGCACTAGTTTTCTTGCCTGTTCGAACAGAAGCGCCAATACCACCAGATGCAAACGAAGCACCAGGTTTGCCACGCGCCAGACTTCTAACCAAGCGCGTGCGAAGGAGGTATTCCTTTCTCCAGGATGCTAACGGCGTGAGACGAGTAAAATATCGAGCCTCGGACTGTATCAGATCATGTGAGCTATTAGCCCAGATGTCGACATTTATCTTGACTTCGAGTGCCTCATGACCAGGGAAGTATCGCAGGAAGGCCATCCGCCAAGCATGGGAGCTGGTGATGAGGGCATAAAAGCGCTTCGAAACAAGGGCGATCGCGGCATGGGAATCGGAATGCAGATGCGAAAGAATGTGCGTCAAGATCTCTAAAGACGAGGCCAAGTTAGGAGATTGCACATATCATGAAGGTGTATGACGCACCATTGGGGAAATCCGTGAGTTGGACACCATCGGATGGTGTTTCGGAGCGCTTGATGACCTTGAAGCCCAATGCTTTCTTGGGAGTAGGCGGAGTCATGGCATTCTCATACTCGGAGACGCGCTGGCCAGGAGCAAGAGGTTGACCGGCCGAGCGAGGTCCTAGACTCAGTCGACGTAACTCCTCATCGAGCAGGTCGGCATCGACGTCATGACCGGAGTCGCGGCGGATCGCCGGTGCAGAACTCGGCTCGGCGCCACTCGAGTCTCCGGAGCGGACTCGGCAAAGGCCGCTCGGGTCACAGTGAAGGGGGCCATGCTGGGAAGGGGGAGTTGTCGAGGGATTGTCTCGGTGAGTCAGAGGTTCTGGATTCTCGAGAGGCTCTTGTTGCATATAGCTGAAGGCTTGGAACTCGGGGAAAGGGGTGACGACCGTGCACGAGGAGTCTGCACAGTCTTTGGCGAGCAAGATTGGATTGTTGGAGAGGCTGATTGAGTGTATCGCTCGCTGTGAGGCTAAAGGTGAGGAGATGGTGGAGTTGGTGATCGTTCCAAGATGGAGTTTGTCTTTTTTCGCCGCGCCGCGTTGACTCGAGTTTCCGATCGTCTGGTTTGCCGATGATGAGCCGGCGCGAAATTGGAGACGATGGGCCAATAGAAACCACCATAAGACATCGTGTTCCTTAAAGTGACGATATATTGGTTTCTTTAGAGAGCAACATCTGAGAACGTTCCGATTCTTTCCTCAGGTCCTATGTCCATCTCCTCTCGTTCTGTCTCTGATTGTGTAATGAACTTAATGCATGAGTCATCAAATTGTGATGTAGCTAGTTCGTCAGCGATGGTTTTGTTTCGAGATAACTGCCGGCTTGAATATGGCATTCACATAATTTACTAATCAACAGTTGCCAGTACTGAAGCTTCCATTATAAGTGAGATACCGGACTATTATGTTTCTAGGTGTTGAGAGTGGTGGCTCGTAACTGTACTTCATCTCAAGGCAATCTTTATCTCATTCCCATCATCTATCATATCTCAACAGGCCAAGGTTCTATTCTTTTTCTTTATAGAGTCACGTTCTTATCAAATGATATATGATGCTGCTGAAAGGACTTTGCAAGTTTCTAGGTAGGCTGGTGCTAAGCTTTCATCGGTTTCCAACGAAGCTACACGTGCTGGACCACAGTACATTACTCTGTCAAGCCATAACGTTCAGTGAATTGTGTTTAATATATAAAGACAGCACACACGAAAGTATGCTGAGACATAATAGTATCTCTGTTCTATATAATTGAAGATCCTGTTTTAACTTGATAACGTTCACAGTGACTGAGTTAGAGTTGAGTTCCTGTACAGTAGTAGGAGTGTATAGACTCTATCTAAATTGCTAACGTACGTAACTCTGATTTCACACTTCTGGTTATTAAGGATTTTACGCGTCAATCATAATCTCAACAGCCTTTTCGTACCCCTTTGCGATATCCCCTTTCTTGGTCAAGAGATTCTCCTCGCAAGGCATCTAGATCTCTTGTTGGGCATCAATCGTAACCTTAACCAGGACAACGGGCTGCCTCAAGTTGACATCGCCCCAGAACTAGATGCAAGATAATCTGTAAATACATGGTTTTTAGACCAGGTTAGTACCTATGTACTGTTCAGAGCCCGTAGTGTTTGCTCCGCATCTTTCTTGTATTAGTCTTATACTAGTTTCCGGTGTATCCGAGCGAAATGATGATGATGATAATCTTGCGATTTTATAGTCCGAGTGTCGTATGCTTTAACCTTTATTAGTTCCTAATTCTTAGTTTCATCCTGAAACTCATTCACCGTAAATTCAAGCTCAACCTATGGGCATCCTACTAGTACGTAGTAGAGTCGTTATCTCGCCAATCCCAAGTCCATTTCGCAATACAGTTAAACACAGTTAGCAGCGATTATCCCAAGGAAAGGGACCCTGAAGATTGGGATTGTTACAACGTTGCAACTCAAATCCAAACCACAACTCGGTTAAACGGTCTCCGCAGGATGGAGCTCACAATGGGACCTGCATGATATCGGCATCTTTTTCCTTATGGCTTACCCTTCTGAGTTTCAGCATCCTTACACTTGCGTGAAACTAATGCTCTGTTCCTGTTCCCCATTATGAGACGGAGTTCTGCCGACTCGAGGAGCCAACACATCAGTTGCAATGGAGAGAGGTCACTTATGCTGCTAGGAACATGGCTCCGGAAGACCGGTTGCCTCCCGAACAACAGTCAGAGCACGAACGGGCCATGGGCTATGGATTCACGCTTCTCTCAAACGAAAGAATTATCATCTTGAACTATGAACACGGCATTACGGCATCAGAGCGCAGGTTCGGCTGTTGCTCGAGCTATGGATCGCTTCTAGTGACTGGATCCTCTAATCATCAGTGGCGCTGCGGCCCTTCCCGTCCCGGGATCCGCTTCCGCCGCCAATATTCAATCTTGAGCGGACTTCATATTGTACTGTATCACTTCTGCGCTTCCAGAATAATAATGTCTGTTTTGCTTAGAGTGTTGGATGAAATGCAGTTTGCTCGCCACTGTCGAAGAGAGCTCTGTTGTTGAAGCTCACAACCACCCTTGCTGCAGAACCCCAGTTACTATGACGACTGTTTCTGCAGCGCCCTGGCTTGTTGGCTCCGGGCTATTGGGCCATCAGGCCATACACTAAGAGTCGGGGACGCACGACGTTGCAGCTGTGTGACAAGTCATGGACGTGGACGTGGATATGGATATGGATTTGGACTTGGACGCTGCAATGCACCGGGCCCAACATGGCTGCTTCGACTGGGACTGCTGCGGGCAATGCAATCGGCCATCCCATTTAGAAACAGCTAAGAAAATCAAGATTTCTAAGCTCCGACATTGGATACCAACCCCAGACAGGCGTCTCCGGGTGTGAGCCCACGGCCTGCCTTTCCCGGGACCGTCCCCGATGCCACTCAACGGAGCAACGCAACGGTGACCTCTCAGGTTGATGTCGCAAATTCAAATTCAAGGGGCCTTTTCCGCATGTCTTTCAATCTTTGGGGGTTGAATCCTTGGCTGGCGACCGTGCGTGAAACTATTTTTCTCAGCCCTTGCACAGGCCAAAGTCAATATTTGACAGGTATTGATTGGTCTTCAAGCCAGTCAAGTACGATCGCCAACCCTGTCAGACTATCCGAAAATATTTTAATGGCCGAGCCAGGGTCCATGGGGGGAGAGGATATCGTTTTCCGGGCTCCCGCTAAGGCGACGGGCTAATACGTATCTCGATCCCTCATTCTCGTCCGTGTCCCGAGACGGTCATAAAAACAGTCGCTTGTAAATATTGGCAGGGGAGAACCCCCAGTGTCTGTACTGTATGTACGGTACGATACGGTACTTGTTGAGAATCTGCCAAGTTGTGCGCATGTCCTTTCGTAAAAGATGCAGCCGGCAGAGCAGCGAGCCAATGCGAGGGTTATTCTCGAATGCAGATGATGAAAAGGCGTTTGTTGCAGGCGTCGGCAGAGGGTGCTGACCCCTCCTTGAGCTCGTCGCTCTTTGCCTGATGTAGGCTCTATCCAAGACACGCATCTGCGTGAATGAGACATGGAAGCGGTCAGGGTCTCTAGACGGCTCATCCATACCATTGACGTGGTCACATGAACCGAGCCGTCGGGAATCTCGTGGCAAGCCAGCAAGCCCAGAGCAAAGTCGCCAGTGGGTTGTGTCTCAGGAACTGGAACCGGTCAACTGGATATGCCTGACTCAAGCCTCTCCATCACCAAAGACAAGATGCACATCAACGGCTGTCTTATCTGGAGGTGTTTAATTAACACCAACAGTGGAGGTCGGTCAGCAGCTCGGACCTCCTTGTCATTCAGCAGCTGCTCTCGTCTCCTGCATAAGGTTATGACAGCTGGTTACCGCTGGAGTGGTTCGCGGAACGTCTTGAATCTTTCTGAAGGAATTAGCCCAAAACTTTCCAGCTCCTGTCAGATTCTCCTCCACTCCACCCTCTTCCACAGAATCTTCAGCTCTTCCATATTAAACTTAAGAATCCAAAGCTAAGAATACCTGTACTTTTTCCCATCCTGCCGTCCAAGCTCCAATGGGCCCAAAGGACAGTGGTGTGGGCGGGACGATCCACCAGGTTGGCACAGTCGATTTGGCGGGAGAGAGCGGGTATCTCTGGGAGACTTCACAATCAGCCCATGGCGTTGGATCAATGCAAGCAAGTGCTGCTGTGCGGCAAAGAACATCCATGGAGAAGTGATGGAAGCAGAACGTCTGCAGTGTCTCGTAACACGGTGACCAACGTATCGAGCGGAGCCTGTTACACTGATTTGCCTCATCCGCTTGAGTCAAGAAGCACGATGTCGCAATGTTTGTTCGTTTCAAACAAGAACTGGAATCGGTGGGCCAGTGACTGGAATGTTGCATCGAGGTATGAGCCGTATGGGTAGTATGTACTGTACTGTAGCGACAAATTGTCCTCGTTTCCTGGATTTATGCTCCTGTGGAGGCTGAATTAGTTGGTGCTCGCTCTATCACAATTAAGAATTGCACGGTAGCATTGCCAGCGAGTCATAACAAACGCCACGGATATGATATATCATAACCGCTGGTGCGGTTTTTCTTGCTTTTCCGTTCAACGTTTAAGCGGAAAGATCAGACAGACACAAGTCTGGGCTTCCATTCCTGGGATCTGTCTCACGTCGAAAGATTTCAGACCCAGTGTTGAAGTGCAAGGGGTACAAGACAGACATGAGTAGTCTCGTAGCCAAGTAAAATCCGAGAGGTTCCGCATGAACATCGTCGTCATCCTAGGTGTTCGAGGACCAACATGACAGCAGTAGCTTCAAACTACTGCGTGCAGTCAGATGTTAGAGCCCAACCGCCTGGTACCCTTGCAGCCCTTGCTTCCAAGCATGCACGCCTTGCGTTGTTGAGAGGGCCGTCTGTCTGTCTGTCTGTCTGTCTGTCTGTCTGTGTCTGTATGGCGGTATCAGTTACTATTTCAGAATGGACCCCTGCAAAAGAGGCCAGCAACTCGGAGGCAGGCAGGTTTACGACAGCGCATAAGCCCCCCCGGAATAATGATTGACTTTTTGTGCAGACCATTCCCTCGGGTTTTTGATGAAGGTTTCTCTGCTGTCTCACTCACAACCACTCACAACACCGGTCGGTGGCTCCACGTGTGATTGGGAGGAGCTTGGGCTTGGTTTTTTAAGGAGTGGAATAAGGAACAGGACCAATCCCTTGGAAAACGTTACAGTCTTCCAGGGGTGAAGTGAACCCGAACCCGCTGCGGGAGCACGGGAAGAGAGGAAGAGATGGTCCGTCCATGTTTGACCCCGGATGTTGGTGGGAAAAAACGAGGCGCAGTCTGGACTGGACTTGGACTTTTAGTTTTGCTGCTGGCACTGACAGAAAGGTCAAATTAATTATCGTGCAAATAGGTAGGTACAAGGTTTTCAGATTTAAGCGACGTCGGGGATGATGCTCGCTCTTCGGACGGACAATTGCTTCATTCATGATTCTGAGCTGTCAGACGAGCGAGTGTCGTACATAACCGAGGCTCCAGAGCATGAACCGTTGCAACTCAACGGCGGAGAAGAAGCCCTCAGAAATGACTTCTCATATTACTTAACGAATGCTACTGCCGAGGCTGGCGAACTGAAGTTCCTGAGCCGGGCAAGCTTGGCCTGGGTTCTGCTGCAGGGATGGAAAAGACCTTTGATTAGGATCTCTTCCCAGGGCGGGGTGGTGTTGTATGTATGATCTGACTACCAAGTTCAAGGGACAAAAACTGTCGCGTCGGGTGCAATTTTTGGGCACCGCTGTGATAACCAGGGCTGCCCTGTCGCTCGGGATAGCCCCGAGGGGACGTTTGATCCAATCGTCTGCTTGAATGACTCTTTAGTGCCTACCTAGTTCCAGGTTCATGAATCTTGACAACGAGTCGTGTTTCTGGAATGAGATGCAGCCAAAACTGGACCCAGAATAACCGACTTACACCAAAAGCGAGTCTCGCTACGGCGAGACGGTAATTAACGATGGATTTATCATTACAGAAATAACTTTTGCCGGTTCAGCTACCAGGCTCATGGATTCTAGAGTACGTAGACAGTTTTCCCAAGTGACTTTGCTACACAGGAATGTTGTGAGACGCTGTATCTGCATGAGGCTTAAACTCAAAGGTCCAGATGCCTTGTTTCACCAACAACTGCTGTCACAACGTGGACTGGATTTAGCAAGAGTTCTTTTCTCCGTCGCCGGAAACGTTGCAGCAGTTGACTTATGCGATGGGAATTCCGCTGTTGCATAGCAAAGATACCGTACATGCTCATAACCATATCCATAACCATATCATATCCCCATTCCAGCTTGGTATGGGGCGATATCGCCTTGCGCAGCGCAGCATGACCCGGCATGAATCGACAATAACGTCTACGGGCAGGTTGACAAGCTCTCAATATGGCAGCTGTTACGTACAGTGCCGCAGTTGGCTGTCTCTGGCTCTGGCTCTGGCTCGCAGTTCCATTGCCACCACCACCATCTGGCCGCATCAAAGGCCATTCCAACCGCAACTGCAACAAACATACAGAACCGAGCCGTTGGAAAAGGGAAATACCACGGAGATTCAACCTCGTTGGGACCAACACTGACACTGTGGTGCCAGCAGGGTGTCCCCTCCAGGTTAGACTCCCTGTGTCTGCCTGTCCCAAATGCAAAAGGCCCTCTGCACGCCTTTCCCTTCGCGTCGTCCCCGGCTCCTGAATGGGTCAAGCCTCGTCTGCTAAACCTAGCCTCCGGTTCCAGCGGCCGACTTCCCTTTTGCTCCCGCAGTGTCGGGTCCCTTCGCCTGCACGCCTGCATCAATCCGTACCTAGCCCCAAGGTAAATATTCACAGGGTCTAAGTCCCCCACGAGCCCTGGGCCCTGGCCTTGCCTGCCCTGTCTGCCCTGCCTGGGGGTTCATGCAGCAATCTCGTACGGATAATTCGTCTCGGGCAGGCCTACGATTCGCCCGCTCTCCGTCCTTCTGCAGCGCTGTAGCGCCGGGCCGCCTAGGTCCACTACTAGGTACCATCAGGCCGGGCTGGCAAGCCCACTACTGCACTCTTTCGATACACACTGTAGCGCCATCCCAGTTAGCAACCGCCAGGCTAAGTATAGTTCGCCCGCCCTCGCCCATCACCTCTTACCAACTCTCTCCCTCTTCTCTTCCCTCCTCCTCTCTCTACTTACTATACTTACCCGACTGCTCTCAAATTGAACTAAGCGGTCCCGTATTATTTCTCATCCAGAAATCCACAGAGGCATGGGACCTCTCTAGACTCGATATTTCTTGACGATAAACACTCCGTCACTGTCATCACCTCATCCACTGAGGCTTGCTTGCGTTCGATACATCGTCTCGAGAGAGCCACTCCTCTCGGTCCGACCGACTACACCAGCAACAACACTAACTCGATCTTCTCGACTTGTCGCGAACGCTACCGTCCATATCTCGCTTTTTGTATTCGCCTCTCACATGTGGATCATTATCTCCTAGAGCGATCGATAAATTTCCAGTCTTATTCCGACTACAATCTACCATAAACAAGCACAGCCAACCAACTCATTCAAATTTGTTGCACCAACTCAACCAACACAATGAGCTCCCCTTCCCAGGCTGGGCCCTCGACGCCCAAGGAGGAGAAGAAGGAAAAGGGTTTCAGCAAGCTTCTCACTCGCACCAAGACCTTCCTCAAGAGGGAGGGTTCGTCTTCCGCCTCTTCTAAGCGCCAGTCGACTATCTCAACCACCAAGCCCGAGACTGCAGCCAAATCGGAGGATACACCCAAGACTAGGTATGATTTATTTGTGACCGAGATGTTGCTACAATTGAAACTTGGCGTTCATCGGGTTCTTTTCCTCTCCACTTACAATGAGCCAAACTTCATAAAAGCAATCACTAACACATCAACAGTCAGCCCCCTATTGCTGAGAACAAGGCTGCGGAAGCTAGGACCAAATATGAAGGACAAGAGGGCGTCTCCAAATTGACGAGGAGCCAGCTGATCAAAGAGCGTGCGAAGAAACTCGGCGAGCGTTATGGACTTGATATCAATGTTTCCGAATTTCAATCTGGATCCCCCGACGACACTGTCCTCCGCATTGACAAGCCCATCCGTATGCGCGTGCGACGAACCTGCCACAAGTGCAACGCCACCTTTTCTTCCGCCAAGGAGTGCCCTAACTGTCAGCATGCCCGTTGCACCAAGTGTACCCGCTACCCTCCCAAGCGAAGCGAGGCCGAGATCATTGCCAGCCGTGAGCGACGTGCCGCCATCATCAAGGCCAACAAGGAGAACGCCCCGATCATCCCCGACTACTCGTACGCCTTTGATGAGAAGAAGATTGTCCTCACTCGACCCAGCAAGACCGGTGGTCAGGACTTGGTTCACAAGAAGCCTCGCCAGCGTGTGCGAAGAACCTGTCACGAATGCTCGACCCTGTTTATCTCTGGCCACAAGACCTGTGAGAAATGTGGTCACGTCCGCTGCACCGACTGTCCTCGAGACCCGTAAGTTTCATCAACACATATCTATAAATATATATACTAACCGCAATTACAGTCCCAAAAAGGAAAAGTATCCATACGGATATCCTGGAGACGAGTTTGGTCCTAATAGTGTGCCGCACTACGAATGCAAGGAGTGCAAGACAATATTCCCAACCGGGGCCGAAAATGGAACTAAATGCAAGAAATGCGGATCGGAAAAGACAGACGATTCGCCTCGTGTTAAACCCCGCAAGGTCGAACCTGAACCTGACCCAGAAATATTGAAGAGGCTGCAGGAACGGCTTGAGAATTTGAAAGTGGCATAACGATCACCAGCGATTTAGACATCCTTGAACAGGAGTCAGGGGGAGAGAGCGGCTGTTTCTTTCATTCTTTCCTATATACATACGACGAAATTCGAACGGCGAGAGCGAGAAACGATTGCCAGAGGATTTGACATCACCACGATAAGTCGAGAGATTGTTCCTCGATGCTCGCCAGCAGTTCATTCTACTTCTATTCGGCCACACGCTGCACGGTTCATCCATCCCTGGTCATTGGTCATCCAAAGTGCCCGACATGAAGGCTCTGTTGGTTTTTCACGAGATAGAATTGGCGGATGGATCTATATTACCCTACGCATACGACATGACGATCTGAATCATTCAAGCGCACCTCTATGATTTTGCATTCCCAGCCCATCAGTCATTTACGCAACACATTTACAACCAGGAGGGGGTTTTGATTCAGGGAAGTGAGGTGATATAGAGGGAAGATGAGAGTTGTGAAAGTTGTTGTCCTGCGAGAACAAAACATGTGCATATACTTTGCAGGCCTTGACTTTAGGCGAGATGGATACCATGACATCTGGGCTACCTAGTTCGTGATTTGGCGATGGCGAGGAAGCGGTGTTTCTTTTCATTCCCTCATGATGACCATAAATTCTGTTGGCAAGCGACTCCTTCGCCTCATATCAATGAGAAAGACGTCAATCCTTCGTATCATGAATCTGTCCAACAACTTCACGTGACTCCTGTAATAACATCACGACTCTATACTCCTGTTCCAATACTATCAATCATGAAGCATAGTCCAACCTCGGCCTACCCCCAAAACTCCATTTCAACCCCGCCGCTGTGCAACGCCCGATCTAACGTCTTTATGTGCTCCCTCACACCACACATGGCATCATATCACCCCATTTTCTTTACTTTGTCTGCATTTCAGGAAACTCGTTGTGGCCTGAAGGAAGCGATTAACAAGCCAATGCTTGCATATACCCATCGACAAGTAAAGCCTGGTCACTAAGGCTCTGCATGGAGTGTTGGTACACATGCAGTGTACATAGGAGCGAGGAGCCTGGGTAGTGTTAGGCTAGGATACGGTCTGGTGCTTTCTGTGTAGCGGTGTGCGTCGCTGGTATCATGAGGAGTAGCTTCGGAATGTCGGGAGGACGAAAGAGGGGTGCGTGCATGTCTAATGGACGAGACGGGTATGGACGGTATGACAGGGAGTCCTCAAGGGTTGGTCTTACTTGTGGTTCTAGAACTGTGGTGAGGTTAAACAATAGTTTCCCATGGCTATCTTCTTTGAACACTTTATTACTATCAACTTTAAGAAATGCACTCTCCCAGAGCATCTCCCTCAATACCATTTACAGCCAAAGTATCCAGTGGCATTACTCTACAGGCTGATCTCCCTCCCTGATGAACGGTTCCAGACTGATCCTGGCAGTATGGGTCACCGAGGGCCCAAGGGTATCGAGCCGGTTCACCTTGCGGCCGATATACCTCCCCACGCCATCCATGCGATTGTTCAGATGAGCAAACTGGTCATCCACCCGGCCCTGGGCAATCGAGCTCTGGAACTCAGCCGGGTTGAGGATAGGCATGAGACGGTGCGTCGGGTAGAATCGACCTCTAATCGATTGCTCCTTAAACACGACGTTCTCTCTGACCAGTCCGTAGCGCCAGCGCTTTGCTCCCACTGAGTGGCGCCATTGGCTTTCGCTTCGCAGTGCAAGAGGTAGGTGTTCATCCCGGACAATGTTGGGCTGGTCTTCAGACACGAGCTGGTAGATGTGGCCGCGGAAGAAGACGGCGCCGGGATAGTCTTTGGTGGTGAAGATGAATCGCAAGCCCAGGACTCCCGTCTCGGCTGGCACGTTGAGGTCGGCGGGGAGCGACCTAAGCCTCATGGCGTCGCCGATCTCAACTCGCTCTGCTCCGAAAAAGCAGCCATAGTAAGTGACAGTCTTACCGTTCAGGTCTTCTGAGAGCTTTGACCAGAGCGAGTATGAATAGTCAATCTTGACGGCAGCCATCTTGGATGCATCAAGGGCAATCATCTCGCGTCTGTTTCCGTCTGCTGTGCTCTGGAAGACGGACTGCCATGAAACACCATCATATGCCTTGTCCTTAAGTTCGGGTAAAGTGACTGGTGGGACAGTAAAGGCGTAGAACGGCCGCATATCAACATCAGATTTTGTCACGTTGTTCTGTTGCACAATGCCGTGCCCAATAGGCATGACCTCGTGGTGACCGTTGTTAGAAGCAGCAATGACTCCCAGACGCCACGTGTTTCCATTCTGATACCAAACTAATTCCCCTGATCGGAACAAGACGTCTGATTTGAGTGCCCATTGGACGACTTGAGGTGACGCCTGGGCGGGAGTTTGCTGTTGAGCTTGCTGAGGCGGCTGTACTTGTTGTATTTGCTGCTGGGGTTGCGCCTGGTGCTGCTGAGGTTGCTGCTGTTGCTGTGGTTTAGGCTGTATCTGCTGTTGCAGGGGCTGGGGCTGTATCTGTTGCTGCTGGGGCTGGGGCTGTAGTTGCGGTTGCGGTTGCGGTTGAGGCTGAATCACCTGCTCCTGTGGCCTTATCTGAGGTGGTTGTTGTATAGGAGTTGCAGTAGCTGGTACTGGCGTCGGAGCGGGTGAGTTCTGCGCCGTTGCAGCTGGAGTGGATTGTGTGGATGCTGGTTGAGGCACGATGTTGTTTGGTTTAGGAGGAGTCTGTCCAGGCATCGGAGGTAGAGGAACAGGTGTTACCTTGGGTGGTAACTTCTCGGCCCTGACAGGCTCGTGTGTAATAATCAGGCCGTCGTCCGTAGACACATTCGCCTTGATTGGGTTCGATGCGTTGCAGTGTGCACAACAGCAGTCTCGATAGTCCATCGAAGTCGAGAGTAGCCATATCAAATGGACGGCAAATTCCTGCGGACTCTTGAATAGCTTCACCTTTATAGGGTATCCTGAGACCCAAAGATGCTTAGACTTCTCATACAGCCAGTACCCTCGTGGAAAGTGTACCAGCCACGGGTTGCCCTCTTGGTTGCATTAGATACCTGGTAGAGACGCGACGAGGAGGAATCGACTTACCATCAGGATTGGGACATAGCTCCTGTTTGAGGAGAATTCCTAGTTTGACCTTCCACTCGGTAAATCGCGGGTCGTCTTCAGCTAGTCGGATCATTTGAGGCTTAGTCCTGGGTATCTTCTCTAAAGCCGTCGCGTCCTTTGTCTTTTTAATCGAAGTCGCCGTGGTTGGTGTCGTTACCGGCCAGTATCCGGGCCCAGTATCTGAGCCATCGCTTCTGGCCACCCGAACGACATCAAATTCCTTCAGTTCCGTCATAGGTATCGACATGTTTGAGTATTTGATAAGAATGAACGCGGTTGTGGGTTTGCTTGACGCTTGACAATCTAGTTAAGCTCTACGCGCTCTTCCACGGTATGTTGTGAGACCAGTAGCCGCGTATAATGGCCCTTTCTGCCTTGAAGCACGTTGGCCTGACTAAGAGTCAATTTTTTTGACTGGCTTGAGGTGGTCGTTTGGTCTTTGGTTTTTTGTGTCCGTGGCCTTTGTTTGATAGCTCACGTCGAGCTCTTGCACGATAGAGCAGGCCGGTACACGGGCCGATATTCCCCGTATTGCGTACGACTTACAGCCAGTCCCCAGATATAATGATAGGTATGTTTGGGACAGATGTGGCCTAAACTACCGTTGTTTTGAATGAAAGGGATGCTGTAACTTATGAGTTGAGGCTCAATTCTCAGGAGTGCCCAATCATTCTTTGCCAGGCGGGCTGAGTCAGCTTCCAGATATAGTCACCCTAGACCTAAGAATGTGAACTGACGGAGCTGTCGTTTTACCTGGCGTGTTGTGTTCTTCGTGGTGAACTTGATTCTGTCAAATATGCTCCCCTGACTTATATTTATTTTCTCTGGTTTGTAGTATATGCTTTTGGTCATCAATATTGTTTAAGATTGTTGGATTTTAGGCCGGTTCTCAGCGACCTACCTCGGTAGAATAGCAGGCACAAACGGGTATTCCGCACCGGCTTTTGATGAAGGGTCTCTTTTTGCCTGGTCATCACACAGGTATTTAGAATGAAGTTATCAAACGCGAGCAATTGAACATATAAAAGCTCGCAAATTGTACTTTTCACTGCGAGATAAATAGTAAACCACACCGACAGTTCGAGTCGTGACAATTAACTGCAAGCCACCACAGCCACAGAGGAGTGGCTGGCGCATCCATTAACAGCAACGCGTCGCGCGCGTCTTCCATAGCCGAGGACCAACGTTCTTTGTCCTGGCTGCTATCAACTTCTCGGGCGCAGCCCTTAATCACAAACACCCTGAAGTTGAAGCTAACAATGAGTAATTCTCGCTTCAGCCACGGGGACAGGGCCTTTCTTCAGGCCATTCTGGCCCGAGGATCGCTCACATTCGAAGAGTCCCGTCCTATCCTTGCAGCGATATTCAATGCCGACCGTGGCGATGACGATAGCGACGAGATACGAAAGGAACAAATCACAGAAAAACACCTCCAAGAAGCCATCGACAAAGCTTCTGAGGCAGCATCACTATTTGACTACGAGATTCGCACTACTGTTCACCAAATAACCAAGCGGCGCATATGGGCCCTGGTCAATACAACCTCCGACCCGCAGACACAGCTCGCCACAACATGCAGTCCCGAAGAACTCTCCTTTATCAAGCGAGTATTAGATGCCATGTTTGAAAAATTCAATACGCCGCGCATGGAGGTCATGGCCGTCACCGAGATGCAGGCCATCAAATTGGCTCGGCCAAATCGACGAGAAAGCCAGATCGACGTGGATACCCAGACACAAACAACGGCTGACAAGGGTCTGAAGCACAGCGAAGTAGAGGCTGTGTTGGCAAATCTGGTAGAAGGAGGCTGGTTCGAGAAAAGCACCGAGGGGTTCTATTCACTGTCACCACGAGCGCTGCTTGAACTGCGACCCTGGCTGATCGAGACATACAACGACCCTGATCTTGGCCCACGCGATTGGCAGCGCATCAAGTTTTGCGAGGCGTGTAAGGATATAGTCACAATGGGCTTGCGATGCATTGAGCCGGTCTGCAATTTCCGGCTACACGAGGTCTGCGAAGAGGCATTCTGGCGAACTAGGAGAGAGAAGAAATGCCCAAGGTGTTCTAGCGACTGGACGGGTCAGAAGTACTCGGGAGAGAGGGCGGTAACATCAACTGAAGCTTTCCAGCGAGGACGGCGGAGAAGTGATGGCGGCGGCTGGCGACGAAGTACGCTCGCAGATGAGATCATCCGCGATGAAGGAGGGGCAGATGAAGCTGATGAGGAGGAGGGTGAGAACCTTTATGATGCTGATTGAAGCGTACGCGCTGTCGTGCTGAGGTCTGTTTTTCTTAACTATTAAAGATACCCAGGGTAAATTTCAGCTGAAGCCAAAACAAGTAATTCTAAGCCAACCTCTCGAACATTTTGATAGTGGTGGTGATTTTTCGGATTGGTACTCCTCATTGTACTACATGTAACATGGTAGATCCCAGTGCCTGCACTTAGCATATTCTAACGAAAGCCAATAACCACCGATAACAGTGTTTGGTAAGAGTCGTATTATTGCATAATATAGGTTATCTACTTAGACGATACCTTGCGGCAGCCAAATGTCGATCATCTACGTGGGCAAATCCAAGCTTGCCCAGAGCTCGGCAGCCACCATGACATCACATGTGAAGTGGCTGTGCGGAGCTCTCGATTCGCAGAGGGTTCGTCACCCAAGACAAGACAAAGACGAATCATTACAAGCGCGCGCCAACACATAAACCGCCATCTTTCTTCTAAAAACTGGGTTGCTTCTTGTCCCACAGTTAGAGTTAAATACTATGGCCACCACCAACTAGACTTCAACCAAACAACAAACACTAAAATACAACATGTTGGAATACTTAACATACAAGAAGATCAAGAAGAACAAGGCCGAGAAGGCGGCCAAGGAGGAGGCTGCGAAAAATACCGGAGCGGAATCTGCAACTGATCCGAGCCATGGACCTGTGCCTGACTTCAAGACCGATGCGCACCGCAGGCGGCCGAGCACTGAGCGCCGTCGCAGCTCCGATACCCCTCCACTGAGCCCAGTTCTCGATCCAGAAGATGAAGCATGGCTTCAGAGTATTTTTGAAGATGACAGTCCGCCTCCACCACTGCCCCCGCGCGTCAACACGCCTCAGATCGATCTCTCTTCCGCCTCCGAGAGCGAGATAGAGGTGCTCAAGTCGCTGCAAGACGCCTCAAGCAAGAAAGAAAAGGAGAAGGATAAGAAGAAGGAGGCGAAAGACAAGAAGAAGGGCAAAGAGAAGAGCGAAAAGCAACCGAATCGCCTTACTGCTCTGTTCACCAAGCATAAGAAGCCAACCGATGGTCTCAAGCCAGAAGACAACGTCGCTCCGCCGGAAGCCAAGCGCGAGGAGCAGGATCTTGGCAATGTCCTTGACCGTATGAACCTCCAAGCCAAGAACAACAAGATCGTGGCACTCTCCAATGAGTCATCGGAGCTCCTGTCGCGCTTCACCCAAGTCTTCAAGGATCTTGCCAACGGAGTGCCGACAGCGTACAGCGACCTCGCTGGCCTCATCGAGGATCGCGACGGCGCCATCAACCGCGGCTTCGAAAAGTTGCCGGCATCTCTCAAGAAACTTGTCACTCAGCTCCCAGATAAGCTCACCTCATCCTTGGCCCCTGAACTGCTGGCAGCAGCAGCAGAGAGCCAAGGCCTCAAGGCCGATAAGGAAAAGGGCGTCAAGGATGCGGCTATCGACCTTCTCAAACCACAGAATCTGGTCGAGCTGGTAACAAAGCCAGGAGCCATCGTCAGCATGCTCAAGGCTATTGTGAATGCATTGAAGGTGCGATGGCCCGCCTTTATAGGCACGAACGTTCTCTGGAGCGTTGCTTTGTTCTGTAAGTCTTTTTACCACCACACTGATATATGATTTCTAACCCTTGGACAGTGTTGATGTTCGTTTTGTGGTATTGCCACAAGAGAGGTCGTGAGGTACGACTTGAGCGTGAGAAGTCGACGGCCGAGACTCCTGTTGACGGCAGCGACCGCATTGAGGAGCTTCCAGACGACCCTCTTCTCCCAGGCCCAGAGGCCGCAAGAGCGAGTCGCAATGCCGACAGAGCAGTACTTGGCGAGCCTGTATCTCCTCTGGACGATTATTCGTCGGTTCCAGTTATAGCTGAACCAGTCTCACCAGAAGAACCTGTTCGTCGCTGAGGCAGGGGTCAGGATTTGGCTAGGTGCTTTCGTATGTGCAATGAATCTTTACGACATGTGTTATGACACTGAACGGAACGAGAAAGGGGCTTAGGGCAATTAGGATACCATATTTCACTAGGGACGCAAGCTGCGAATAATGACTTAATTTCTGTGTTGTTACAGTGGGTATCTTTGATAAAAGCTTGCAAGAAGAACCGCTTTTGATGTCTTTCAAACTCAGCCCTCGCGGGCTTTCTAGGGACGAAGACGGTGACGGATATTTATGGCCCGTCCTAATCGTCTTGTACCACCTCCTTGATCTCTTCTCGTCCTGGGGCCATGGCGACAGCTTCGCTCTTGTCGCTCACACCTTGGCGGTCTGTCGCGCCACCGCCGTCTTGCGACCAAAAGTCAACTTCGTCGATAATATCATAGACGATATCTTCTGCGATCTGATCACGATAACGCTCGTCTACGGGGTGTACTTCGTTGAGCCGGGCGTTGCCAGACCGGACTGTATCGGTGCCATCGTCCTTGGTAGCCTCTGGAGGGGGATACCAAAAGTCGGGGCCAAAATTGACTTCTACGGCGCCTCCACGGAAAACGCTCACCGCAGGGTAATATCCAAGCATGCCATCATCGAGACCTTCGCGAGCGCCAACTTGGGCTTGAGGCCGAGAGGCTGGCGGGAGGAATCCGAGTAGGTTCTCAAAAGGGGTTCCCATCAGGACGCCATTCTTGTACACGCGGATGCATGAATTGGGAAGGGTGCGAAGACACGGAATTGGATGATTCGGTCCAGGATCTTCTGAAGAACCGCTTGCTCCCGTGGGAGCCGGGTTCATCAAATCTTCCAGCTCCTTTGTGGGATGATACTCGATCTTTTCGAAATATGTGTGAGATTTGAAGCGGATAGGGACACGATCGCGAACAATATTGGGTGCTTCGGCTGTAGGTGGCGGTTCCTCGTCGGCTTGGTCGATCAACGGATTGTACTGCCCAGACATAATCTTGCGATGTAGATGTTCTGATGGTAGTTGAATTTCGAGGCCAATCACATCACCCTCTCGGATGCCTTCTCCCGCTGGAAAGAATTCTTTGGGTCGCGACATGTGTACCTTTTCGCCGGCAACATCACGAATACCATAGCTGTAAGCATCGAATCCTACAGGCGCATCAAGTGACGCTTCCCGTCTCGCCCAACCCACGCGCACGTGTCGTCCGCCTTCTGGTTTAGATTCGCCGTCTTTGGGTGGTCTAACTCCCTGTGTGATCTTGCACTCCCAATACCACCTGCCTTCTCTTACAGCGACATTTGCGCGTGCCATGCGAAACCCTTTATCGGTTGTAACCTGTCGGGCCGACTTGTCGAAGAATACATGGCCTGCCGAGTCTTCAAAATTCATGTGGGGACCATATGGCTCGGGTTCTGTGCTTCGATAGTAGATCGTAGATGGGAAGAGGGGATCAGCGATGCAGTGCGTATAGCGAAAGTTCTTCTTGTTGGAGACACTTGCAGAGTTAGCATTGGGTAATGAATTGGTGATGAGCCTGACTTACTGATCCGACGTCTCAAAGAACTCGACTTTTTGACCACCAGGTGCTGCGATTTCATGATGCGCTGTCATAACAGGACCTCGAGGGAGGTCGAAATCTGACAACTTGGGAGGCGCGAGCTTATATCGCAAGGGACTTGAATCGCTCTGCTTCTTTTGCGGTTTGGTTTTCGGTTTCGGATCGGGGGTCGCACGTGCACTATCACCGCCTTTGGATTCGCGCTTTTTGAGCGTGTCCTTCTTGGTGCGCGCCGACTTGGAACGGGCAGCTTGGGTAGCATCTTCGGGTGCAAGAGAGTCGGAAGGCTTCACTTCGGGGTTCAATGGCGAGGGAACGACAGGGCTGTGGCGACCTTCTTCGAGAGCGCGCTTTTGAGGTATCGAGGATAAGGGGAGAGTTGGAGTTGGCTCCCGCTTGGGGCTACTGCCAAGCTCAGAGGCCATGATTGAAGCAAGCGGCCGAGGGGACCGTGATGCTCTCTGTTTAGTGAATGGCAACACTAATTGGTGTTGGGCGATAATCGCGATAGGATAAGATAGGATAGCTTAAGTTTGTGAGTTTGCGCCCACTCTCGGCTGAAGCTCCGCTAGCCTCACCTCGCCTCGCGTTAGATGCGCGACATTGATAAGAGCGCGGTTGATTTGATTACGTGCCTCGGCTGATAAGAAACGGAATTGAGAAAAAGAGGGCCCGATCTCGGCCTAGTCTCGACTGGATCTTACGGCGATCCCTTGCCCTGCGCAAAAAGCCGGACAGTGAACGCCAGGTGGCCCTGGAGAATTTCTCCGTAATAGCTGAGCCAATCACAGGCCTGGCAATGTAATCCGATGCATTTCAGGGGCGATTGTGCAAACTCGACAGAGCCGCGGTGAGTAAAGGGGGGCCAGCTAGAACGTCTTGATCTGAGGGCCCCTCCACTGTGACGACACCTCGGGAAGGGTCTTTTTCTGTGCCTGGGTGCTGGTTTCGGCACTGTCGAGCAGTAGGAAGGGCAATGATTATGATTGATCATGAGTCTTTGTGAATGCCATGGCATTGGCCATAAAACGGTGCTCAGCTGCTGCCAGACAAGAGTTTGATAGGTTGTGGTTTCGAGATTATCCAGTCGGAAATGGCAAGCTTGAATGAGACTAAAGTGACACTAGAATGCAGGATGAATGTCTAGACGCTCTAACCCCAACCCACCGTTCGACTGTAGTCAGTTACCGGAGGTCGTCCCATACTAGGGCCGTGTCGCCGCAAAATCGCATCATGTGTATGTATATCGTAGGAAGAGAGATGAGAAAACAAAACAAAACCCTGGTTATGCAATGCTGCAGCCTGTGCAGCGCAGCCTCCGAACCCCGACAATCTGCCTGCGGGTAACCTAATTCAACGACTTACTCGTACCTCGTGCGTGCCCTGCGCAGGGTACTAGGTAAGGTAAACAATAATCCAAGCCCCAGCCAGCCCCATCCTCCGCTGCTTGGTACGGATCCAATCTAACACTGTTCCTTGCAATCAATCAAATCATCTTATCCCCTCCATCTTATCTCCTCGGCTTGCGCCGCTCTCTACTTGAGCTTCACGACCTTACATTGACCACGCTACATCACACTACACACATTCTACACTCCGCATCACCGCTACTCTCCCTCCTCCAAACCTCCATCACATCTTCCTCACCGTCTCTCACCTACGGACCTTCACCTTCACTTACGCCTGCGCCTGCGCCTTCACCTTACCCCGGACATCCCTCTCCCGGGGTCATATTACTGCCACTGTCACTCCCTCAACCGCCATCTGCCGTTCCATTGTGTTGCTGCTTATCGATCTACGTACGCTACGCTACGGCACACACAACTCCCAGACACACCCTGGTCTTGGTCACAGTCCCAGCCTGGTGGTGCTGCAGAGTCTATTCATCAAGACATCCCCTGCTCTTTGCCAAGCACGCCTTCAAGTCTGCTTGCTGTCTCTGATTGTGCTGTCAAGTCTTGTTTTGTCATTGCGTATCTGTACAGTACCTATTTACAGTACTCATCGCAGATTGATCGCCCCTCCGCCCGCCTTTTGGTTGACGATCTTGTCCTTTGTCCTTTGTCTTCGATTCTCATCCTCTCTGCTACACTACTACACTCACCCAGGTCTTCTCCTCTCTCGTCCCCGCGTTCCTCCTTTCCTCAACCATCTGCTGGGTCTACTTGATCTGGCTTTACGTTGATCCCAATTGCTCGGTTGTTGCCGCGTCACTGCTACTGCCACTGTCACTGTCGCATCTGTCGCCTGACCACCACTGACTGAATCGTCGATTGGGCCGGTCTATTGGGTCATCTGCCTACGAATCTGCCTTCATCATACCCTGGCGATTGTGCTACCTGCCCAACAGCGAACTCGCAACTTTGACGATACATGCTCTTTGGCTCTGAACTAGGCCTCTTACGTACCTCATCAAAGTCCAGACTTACACCCGGCATCGAGGCAAGGCATTCCTTCCTTATTTGGTTGTACCTGCGGAAACCGGCACCGACCCTTCTCCGGATTCGCCTCCCTCCTCGGCCGGCTCGCAACCACTTGATAATCCACTGCAGCCGATTACGACTCGCGTGAAAGAACTTCTCTTCCTCTGTCACCTGTCAAATTTGTATCTTACTCATCACCTTCGACCTCACGACATCTAAAGTAAACCTTTGCGCCATCTCGACATCGACATCGCCGCCGATGCATGTTACAGTCCTCGATCTATAACTGATCAGTTTCTTGCCTTCGAGAGTATCCCAACACACCCACTCGCTTCGTCCTCATCGCCAGTCATCTTGATTCTTTCGAAAATACCAGCTCTACCTACGGGCATGAGCCAAGACACCCAGCCAGCGGCGCTGTATAGCCATCAGCGCGAGGCGGGTTCGGTGCGAACTGCGTTGCCATCAAGGCCCATGTCCTCAAAACAAAGCGATGCCCTAGCTGCATCTTCCCAGGAGCGAACTAGACTCCCTGGTGGTCAAGATGATCGCGACAACCGCCAGAGATTGAGTGGCAGCCCGCCTGGTTCCAAACCTAGTCCATCCTTGGGCATCATGTCAAAGCAACAAAGTCCTGGATCAGATCACGGCTCAAAAGCAAGTCCGCCTCCCAGCGGCGGCCATGGTCAAGTTTGCAGGTGAGTTGGTACCTCCTTTTCTGATATTGCCTGGTTGCTCACCTCGAGTAGTAACTGCGGAACCACTCGAACGCCTCTGTGGAGGAGATCACCACAAGGCGCCACTATCTGCAACGCCTGCGGCCTCTATCTGAAAGCCAGGAATGCTTCTCGTCCGACTAGTCTCAAGCGGCCACCGAATGTTGTCCCTGCAGATCCTCCTCGGACTTCTGCACCCAAGTCTGCTACAGCTACGCCCTCAAAATCTGAGTCAAATGCAACATACGTCTCTGCCGATCAAACCCCCGGAGGAACTTGTCCTGGCGGTGGACGTTGTAATGGAACAGGCGGCGCAGAGGGCTGTAATGGATGCCCAGCTTACAACAATCGTGTTTCCAAAAGCGCCAACCTTGGTGGGATGCAAAAGCGACAAAGCTGTCAAAGCCGGACTGAGAGTACGAGACCGGAACCAGTGCCTTTGGATGTCAATGCTATGCAGAACCAACAAAACTCGAATGCTACTGTTGTGATTGCGTGCCAGAACTGTGGCACCACCATTACACCCCTTTGGAGGCGAGATGAGAGCGGGCACACTATTTGCAACGCCTGTGGTGAGTACTGGTTTCTTCCAATGCCTTCTGTGGTGGTCGCTAATAAACTTAGGACTGTATTATAAGCTTCATGGTGTCCACCGGCCGATGACTATGAAGAAATCAACCATCAAAAGACGAAAACGAATTATTCCCGCTTCGCAGGACGAAGAGATGGAAGATGCAATGGACTCGGCTGAACCACAAAGCCAACATGATTCCGGTGCTGAGAGGGGCTCGATGAACGAGGATGGATCTGTCAACTTGGGTCTTCGCCGCCGCCCAGATCACCCGCTTACGATTGAACCTCTGCCAGTCATACGACCCAATAGAACGATATCCCCATTGCCTTCGACATCTGACCTTGCGGCATATCACCAATCAAACAACCCACGCCATGATCCAGGCTCCTTGAATGACGACAATCGACTAGCTCCTATGGCTACGATGACATCAAACAACGACAGGAAAACATCTCTGTCCCCTGCATCTTTTCTCTCGCCGACACGAAAGCGGTCATTTTCTACGACCGAAAGTGAAGCCTTTACCTCGGGAGAAAGTGGACAGGAGAGTTCGAAACGAATCTCGTCAATTAATATCAAATCGATACTCAACCCTTCGATGTCGGCCGGCACTCCTCCCAACACCGGCGCGGGAAGCGACGACGGGGATTATTCTTTACCCCCAATTCGATCGCCTGGGAGTACCATTGCGTCAGCTCCCAGTCCCAGCGCCTTCTCGAATCGTGATCACACTCCAGGCACTGGTCCGCGCGATTTCGAAAGTGAGAGGATCAAGGCTGAGCGTCGAGTAGCCCTACAACGCGAAGCAGACAGAATGCGCGAAATGCTTGCCGCCAAGGAGCGGGAGCTACAAGAGCTTGGACATGATTAACGAGCAGAATCCCTTTTGGGACTTAACAACGACTTACGAGGTTTTTTGCGGTCAGCAAGGAGTCACAACGCGAGGTTTTCGCGAATGGAAGGGGGTTAAGAACCGGCGCTTTTGGAATTCACCGCATATACGGCTTCTTCAGACGAGTTTTAGCTCGAGGTATAAGGCGCATTGTTTCCGAGGGTTATGATGCTTTACAGACATGTCAGGTCTGCATTCTATTCGTCCTTTGAAAACGGAACAGGACTATATCAAATTATAGGATGGAGTCAGCGATACCACGTTATCTCTCGAAAAGCGCATTGTTTCACGACACGGCGAACGTACATATAGACAGGAACAGGTCAGATGTATCGCAAGATAGTTTACATGAGCCAAAAAGAGAATGCGGTGTCGCGTTGAGCGACTGTGAGTTGACAACTTGACCAAGTAATAGCTTCGGCCCTCCCTTCTGCCTCGTCTTTTGATTTAATGGTTACAACAACGACCTTGGCGAAAACGACGGCTTTTCTTATGGTATCTCCATGACTCTCTGAGGCTCAATACACCCTCATGAGGTCTCTTACAAGTTCATTAACCCCACGAATCATTTCAATTTGCATTAGCCAGGTAAGAAAACGCCGTACTCGCAAATTTATCGACGCTGTATCGTATCGAGTGTAGAGACTCTTAGGCTATGAAGAACTGCGACAGCGACATTGGCGACCCGGTTAGGCACTCTGAACCCTGCCACGATCACGGAGATAGGTGGATGTTTTGACAGACTGTGAAGGTTGTTGGTAGGGCTGATTGATGCAAATGCAGCATTACCTCCCCGATACAGCGAACAGCCAATATCAGTTTCGTCACATGTTCGAGTAATGATCTTCGTAAGTTACAGAAGAGGGAATTTTAAACTCTAAAAAGGCACGCGACCTACCAAGATGAAGCATGCGATGATATTGGGTGTGGCTTCACGATAGCGAGGGGCATTGATGAGATGCGCATGAGGGACAACAAACCCCCATTGAGACTTGAATACCTTAGAACTCTCGAACAGTATTAGAAACGGGATACTCTCAAGCAAGTGTTTTTGAGCGGCACGAAGTTGATTTTGAACAAGTCACCATGCTCATGCAAATACATCGACCAACTCACGCTACGGGTGCAGAAGCCGCTGTGAAAGCATACAGAGCATGAATGCTAAGTTTCTTTTTTTATTTATTTCACAGATGAGTGAGAAATGGGAAATATGCTCAGGCTCATTGAAAACAGTCTGTGAGCGTCATATCGAGCAGATCCAATGTTGACATATATTCGTCTCCAGATCATATGTATGTCGTCCAACTGGGAGACGAATGTAATTGAGGCTTACCTGAAGAGGACCAAACTCACGAGAATATTCTCAAATTTGCTGTTAAGGTTAACACAGGCCAGCGATTCAGCTCTACAGCATTTAGAAAGGGTGTTCTAAGCACCTAGATTGTCGGCCCGGTCTTTAATCGAGAAGATGGTGGTGCGGAGGGCTCTCGGTAGTAGATATTAGCCATTCGATGCGAGAGCAATCGATGCCCGGATCTGCTTATATGTACTATACAGATACCCAAACTTGCTTGAGCCACCTGCCTTGGCCTCAAGGGAGGAATTGACTTGTATAAGTGATTCTCCCATTGAGCTCCGTGATCGCGACCTCCGGAGTGGGGCAACGCCGGTGACCCCGCGCCGAGGGGAGCCGCTGCTACAGTACCCGGTGGATGGATGGCGCCTTCCACAAAATTTAATAGACAGGACTATCCCCAGATTGTAACCACACCAAGAAGTACTGGTACCACACCCCATCTTCATATCAATCGCAACACAGAAAAACACCACCTCTGCCTGCTTACCAATACAGGAGACGGTCAGACGAAGCATCACGCTCAAGCAGAGAGAGAGACACATCTGCGCATTGACGACCAGACTCGCCATACCATCCATACCTGGTCGAGGACGCGGTGTGTCGTCGGCGGCTGGTTCTAAAATGTGACCGAAAATTAGGCAACTCTTCTTCGAAAGTTCCAGTGCTTTCTTGAGAGACGAGGAACCCAGTTCGACATGCGAGATGTGGGACATATCGATCAATTGGAATAAACGCAGAAACGAGAACGCGCTACGCCATGCATGCTAGCCTCTTCAACAGTCACATCTCCGATTCGATCACAAGTATGACTGCTTTGGGAGATTTTATGCTTTTGAGCTGAAATGGAGTTTATTACCGGAGAAATGGTTCATACAAAAATGCCTGGTCTCGGGGTCAAGAATTGACAAGACGCATCTGCATGGATGGATTATGGACCACGCCTTGCGAACAACGAGATGCGGAGCCCAGAATACGCCATGCCTGTCGAGCAGACACTGTACTCCATAGACGGTGATTGGGCAGGCTTAATATACTTCAGCAGTTGACCAAAGAGACTGAGCCATATCACAGTGTCCATAGCACCGTCGCTCCGCAGCATGGGTGCGTGGGTCGTTTGCCAAAGGATCCTTGTCTGTCAATTGAAGGGCGCGCGAGGATTGACATTCTGGCACTAGGCTCGCAGACTCGTCCAGCTGGTTGGTTGGTGTGGCTGGCCGATAATCCAACTCCACAAGACTTGGAGGAACGAACGAAGGCTGACTCTGACTCCCTGTTCGATGCGTATCTCAGACAGACAGGCAGACCGTTAATTGTGGCTTGTTGGAATTTCTGTCTCGACAAAACTCAGGGACTGTCCTCAACTTATGAGTCTTATTCCTTCTCTTTCATCGTCAAGCTCAACCATCTTGTTAAAGTTCCCAGCTTCAGCTTGGAGTGGGACTGGACTGACCCGATTTGACTCAACCACTAAACCAGATCAATCTATATGGTTGTCATCTTCACGCGCGCCTTTCACTTGACTTGACATCTCTACTCCGCATCAGCACTTAACCGTGTGCATCATGGCTGGCATCGAAGAGATGGAGCAGTTTGTCAATTGGGACAAGGCCATTGACGCCTTTCAGCCCCAGGGTGACAGCGCCCTTGCTGGCCTGACAGCCGACTCCAACGAGAACATTGATCTTGTCCTCGAAAATGTCAGCGAAGATGACTTTAGCTTTTGCGCACTTCAGCACTTCTCAGACAACAACCTCCCTCTACCAGACATGCCTGTCACAGGAATGGACTTTACAACAACCGCCGACGATATCGCTCTCCAGTTTCAATGGGACACGCCAGACTCGCCATGCATCAACTGCGCCATGGGCGGCTTCTCCTGCAAAAAGATCAGAGAGGGTATGTACAAGGACTATTGCACAAGCTGTGTAGCCTTGAGGGTTGATTGCAGCTTTGCGGTGACCCCAGAGTCTATCAATCCCTCTGCTGCTCCCTTCGACATCAGCCCGTTTCTGCCATCGGGACCTCCTATTAGCAACACCGTCCAAGAAGATCCTCGGGACGACTCATACCAATCTTCTCGAAACGCTTCGGTCACTGACCTAGGCAGCTTGGGCGAGACATTCAACAACAAGGCCGCACCCCCTCCCAAGATTGGGGCACGATTCTCTCGCGAGTCTGTCCGCATTCTCAAGAATTGGCTCTCAACTCACAACCGCCATCCTTACCCCAGTGACGAGGAGAAAGAGATGCTGCAGCGCCAAACCGGTCTGAACAAGACACAAATCACTAACTGGCTTGCAAATGCCCGTCGTCGCGGCAAGGTCCAGGCTCCTCGCTCGACATCACCTCATTTCACCAGCTCCTGGTCAGGCCCTATGGATATTCCTCAGCGTCGAGGAACGCCTGCCCTTGAAGCTATGAACCCTCTACAGAGATGGGAGCACTCGCCCCCCGAGAACGAACCGGCGTCCGTCAGTGCTATTGCTCGCGCCGTTACCGCCTCATCCTCTGGAATGTCGTCAGGGCTCGACAGCCCATTCAGCTTGAGCTATGCGGACGATGGCTCGAGCAGGTCCATCTGCAACCAGTCATCGGCTAGCAGTTTGGGAACTTCACACTCGAGTAACGGATCCTTTGGATCGGCCTACTCACATGGATCTCGCAACTCATGGGGATCTTTTGGTTCAGCTCCATTCAATACCCACAGTCGACGCCGACGCCGTCGAAGGACTTCGGCCAAAGCAGGAAAAGATAACAAAATGAGCCTTTCAGCTCCCCTCAAGACGTTCCAATGTACATTCTGTACGGACACGTTTAGGACTAAACACGACTGGCAGCGCCACGAGAAATCGCTTCACCTGTCCCTTGAGCGGTGGGTGTGCTCTCCTCATGGTGCTAAGGCTGTCAGCCCTGAAACTGGCATGTTATCCTGTGTCTTCTGTGGTGAGGCCAACCCAGATGATGCACACATTGAGAACCACAACCATTCAGCTTGCCAAGAGCGTACTCAAGATGAGAGAACGTTCTACAGGAAAGATCATCTTAACCAACACTTGCGTCTAGTACATAACATAAAATTTCAGGATTGGTCTATGAAATCGTGGAAGGTGGCTACGCCTGAGATTCGGTCCCGGTGTGGTTTCTGTGGCATCGTGATGGATACATGGACTATACGTGTCGACCATCTGGCAGAGCATTTCAAAACGGGTTATTCCATGGCTGATTGGAAGGGCGACTGGGGTTTCGATAACCCTGTCCTCGAGATGGTCGAGCACTCGATGCCTCCATGTATGAGACCTCTGCAGTATCCTGTAGACAAGTTGCCAACATCTAACTTTTGAAATAGATCTTATTCATCATGAACGCACCTCTCCGTTACCATACGTAGCAACCCAGTCACCCCCCGAGTCACCCCGTAATGCCTACGAGCTGATCAAGCTGGAACTGGCTTTCTTCACGCGGAACTATCAAGACCAACATGGACGACTCCCGAACGACGAAGAGACGATGATTGAAGGTTGTCGTATTATTTTCGCGAGCGAATTGTTATCCCTTCAAGGCATTGCGACACGCCCTTCCTGGCTTCGTGATATCATCATGAGTTCAGATACACTACAACAAAAAGCGAGATTCGGTCCTTTGCGTGGCGCCGCTGAAAACAGACTTGCAACACTCAAAATTAACGGCAAGGACAACTTGTTCGAGGAGTGCCCCATGGAGGTGCAGCTTCAAGAGTTTGTCAGGGCCAAGAGGCTATTGGGCTTAACAGCGATGGACGATGAGCTCCAAGAGGAGGCTTGCCGCATCGTTGGTCGTGTGGAAGAAGTATCGACACATCCCTCAGAGGCTATTGCTAACTGGCTACTTCGCCTTGCCACGTCGTCTACTAATTGGCTTGCCCCGTTCCGTCGGCGTGCTCATCTGCCACGAAGCGAAGACGTGATGGACCACATCTGCCGGTCGTCTGATCCTTCATCTATCGACTCGACCATTCACAACTACTCGCGTCTTGAGTCAGAACTCAGGGATTACCTCAACTCGCAACGGTCCATGGGACTGGAGCCTACCGATGAGGACCTCCAACGACAAGCCCGCCTCATTATCTATGAATTCGATGACGGTTGGAACCAAACTGCAGCAGATAACACATCTTGGCTACAGGGATTCAGGAACCGACACCCTGCCACAAACGACAGTTCACCTGCTTTCTCCCTCCAAGCTAGTACCAAGTCGACGGTTAGTGGAACCGTTACCACTGATGCCACGGCAATATCCTCCAACTGCCCTGTACTCCAAGGATGCAACGATTTGTTCGATATGGGTACTGGAAATAACCGTCCCGGGCCATACTTCCTCAACGATGCCAACTGCTACCGACGACTTGCCAAAGAGCTGGCGAGGTGGGTAGCTGGTACTATGTCGACGAACAACCCCAACAGGCATGTGCCGAGCGATGCGGAACTCCAGCACCAGGCACGTTGGCTTCTTTATGATGAGTAAGTTTCTGAGTCTGAGAGTGGTCGAAGCATGAACTAATAGTGCCGCAGCGATGATCCATGGAACCAGACTGCCGCAGACAACGCTGAGTGGCTGCAGAGATTCAAGCGAGATGTTGGGATCCTCAAGACAGATGGCCCTGGTCTCCCCGAGAACGATGCTTGGGCTATTGAGCAGGGCGGTTCAGGATTTGCGCCGCCGTACGCCTGCCCCAAGGCATCACTCCAGCCTTTCCCTGTAGACACTCAAGTGTCGATAGGCCAAGGTGCCAAGTCCCTCCCAGCAGCAGTTGCGAACAGCTACATGGAGAAGATTACATCACAAGCAGCGCGCCCGGCCACAGTCTTCTGCTCCCGAGAGCTGGAGCGTGGCCTGATTAGCTACGTGGAGGACCATGTAGCCTGTAAGGGATATATGCCTTCGGATACCATGCTACAGACGCGAGCACGACGTATCCTCGATTCAGATACAACACCTGCTGACGATGTCGACTTGTTGAGCAAATTCAAGGACATGGTGGCCAAGAAAATCCCTGGAGCTTTGCTCACTGAAGACGCAATTACGGACAGCCCTGCGATACCCAGCAACATGGACGTGAACCTCTCAGACGAGGACGTTAACAACATTTTGCAAGACATGAATTTCGAGTTTGACCCTCAAGACTTTGGAGGTGCTACGTTGGAAGGACTACAGGATACAGGCGGCGTTAGCCTGAACATGACAGGATTCCACAACTAGGGTCCGCTTTATACCATAGAAGAGGCCTGCTGATGGTTGAAGAAGATAAAAGCAAAAATGATGTTTATGAGGGCATCGGAAAGTAATGCAATGCATGGCTTGTTTTAGAGGTGGATATATCAGGTTGCGAATATGCTGGCGTTTAATGGGTGCATACTTATTAGGTATAAATAAGTCTGAATCAACATGAGAAAACTTGGCAACAATGACAACAACGTGGGCCGTTTGTTCGGTAATGAGCGAAACTTTGTCTCAGGCTTAGTTAGAGCCTAGAACAGGGTCGTGGAATCGGCGATTTACCTTTTACATGTTGAATGCGGACAATGGGAATGGAGTGGAGGCTTCCGAAGACGGCATTAGTGTCCAAGTAAGTGAGTTGCTCGTACCTTGAGCTACCTAAATAAGGAAAAGGCACCAGGAACGAAGGCAACGCAGTTCATTCCATTCCATGATTTCATCCTCAGACAAGAACAAGAACAAGAACAAGAACAAGAACAAGAACAAGAACAAGAACAAGAACAAGAACAAGAACAAGAACAAGAACAAGAACAAGAACAAGAACAAGAACAAGAACAAGAACAAGAAACAAGAAACAAGACGCGTCGAGGAGATGTCGAGTACTCTACAGGCTGTTGCTCTCTGAAGCTTGATAAGCAGAGAGACTTTTGTCATGAAGACAAATTAAATGATGCTTGGATGAGGTAATCGATCAAGATGCCGACTTATCTATGCCACGGATTTCGATGGCATCGTCGCGACATCCGTATCTTTGTCATCCTCAACGACCTCGAAGACGCTGCCTCCAACTGGATTATTGCACCTGCCACGTCTTCTTGTATTCTTTCTCAGCTATACACCAAGTACGACTTTCTGCCTGAGCTCTCTCCGCCAGCAACGCCAACACAGTTCAGCGTCAACGTCGACAAAAAGACCAAGCTCAAGGACCATATTGATGATGATCACAGCGTCCCGCCATCGCGGATACCAGACTCTGAGGATGGCGTTCTCATGCACTCGTGGTCCGCAGTCAAGTTGCTTGAAGAGTTTGACATCGAGGAAACAATAACGGCATGCAGACCGTATGCCTATGTTGCTGATTATGCGGTGAGAGTCGATTTGAGCGTGGATGTAGCCGGGCAGATGGCCAAGTACTACGACAAGATGGCGGGTGACGATGGATGGATCGTCAAACTGAGGAATGAGCTGCAGAAAGGTGAGCCTGTGAGGTGGTACGTTGTTGTTTGTGGCGATGAGGTGAGAGAAGTTCCAGGCGACAGTGACGATGAAGAAGAAGAGGAAGAGATAGAGATCCAAGAGCTTGCTGGATATGAGCAGATATTGGAACAAGCAACACGACCAAAGTCCCAGGCTGAGGAGACCAAGGACTATCTGGAGGCGATATCAGATTCTCCGTCTGAATACGATGATGACGATGATAGCGCACTCACAGTTCTGGAGGATATCCTGGACGATTCTGACGGCACTATAACACCACGACCACTATCACAAGACTTACCCGATATCGATATGCTTCAACCTCAAGAACTGGATCCGAGCAGGGCGTCAATATTGACGACATCAACAGTTTGGTCTCAGGACGAGTCACCCGATCCTCGGTCGAGGTCAGAAACTCCAGATATCGATGCACCGCTTCAACCTCATGAACTCGATCCACACAGGACATCAACTTCAACAACATCATCGTTCTGGTGTCAGTCAGGGCCGCTGAATGAAGGACCAGACCTGGGCACGCCCGACGTTGAACTTCCACTCCTCCAGGTTGAAAGTAACCGACTTTCAACTTCGACAGGATCAGGGCCATACTCCGAAGATGGTCACACCCGAATTGAGCCAGAGGAATTTGTAAAGGCACAGTCACCGGTACAGAGCCCTATCGGGGAGGAGGTGCCAGATGTCATGGAGCCGCTTAAGCCTGAAGAACTTCTCCCATCGCGATCTTTGACGCCGCTTACGCCCAACCTGCCGGCCTCAACATCATACAGACTTGAGAGCTTTGTACCACCGTTCTCACCAACTCCGCCGCCGTTAGAGGATGTCCAAAAGTCTGCAGCGCCAGACGTCTCTAACAGTACGAACAAGACGGGGCCTATAGAATCATCTTGGCCATTAACAACTGGTTCATCGCAAGAATCGTCGGGATCAAGTACATTTCTACCTGAGGATACTCCACTACCGCTGGCAACATCGCTGATAACGTCGAATAATCGATTGGCGCCGACTCTTAACTTGCCTAAAGATGTCATCCTCCCTCAGACACCATCAACAGCATCAGAATACTCCCCACAACCGAGTATATTTGGATCGACAATGCCAAGATTCGAGGAGATAGTTCCGCGTGCTTCTCCATTATTGGTATCACCAAATCCTGCACATCTGGAACAACCAAGTTCTGGTGTCGTGTACGAAGCTGAGGAAAGTGTTTCTGATCAGCTGTCACTTTCGGCACCGCCAACTCCAAAAACCCCCAGGCCACCATTACCAGAGGTTAATAAGGTGAAAGAGAAAAAGGACCTGGTTTCAAGTCCATCAGGAAGTCTGAGAAACGCAAAACCAGCACCGAGAGGGATACCTGATCCTAAACTCACGATTCGGCCTGTAAATCCAAAGACACAGCTGCCTACGCCGCTACCCACACCAAAGTCCCCATCTCGCATACCAAGAAGCATACCAAAAAGTATCCGCTTGCCTGACGTCCCGTTACCACCAGAACCTGAAATAAAGACCCCCCGCCGTCCGCCTACACCACCAAAGCCTCGATCTGTGAAGCAAGAGGAGCCAAAGAGAAGACCACAAACAGCACCAGAAGAAGGGGCATCATCCAGGGCTACTGGCAAAGCATTCTCGGTACCGTACCGTTACGAACTACCCAACTCTTTGGAGGAACTAGAAAGCGAAGAGGTTTCCTGGGAACCTCCACCATCTGTTGTTTCAGACTATGACTGGGGTATAAATCCGCAAAAGAATGAACCGCTGAGGGTAGCACAAAACGAAGGATTGAGAGTGCCGGCGCAAACATCAAGTGCAGCGCAAAGTCGACAGGCTAGTGTGTCTACACAGCACAGCGGAGTACGTACTCCAGAAGGAGGCAGGCATCCTAAGCAACGAATCGGCCGGAGTCATTCGGTGGCTGAAGGGCTTAAAAGGCTGTTCAGGAGGCCATCTCACGCAAAGGGGGCCCACGCATAAGGGGTAACTGATAGTGCGGAATACAAAGAGGAGTTTGGAATTGGTTTCTCTTGGGTTTTGCTATAGAACTCTCATTCAGGGTATTATTGTAACATTGTTATTTCATTAGGGGCGTAAGTCAGAGTATGGAACATGTTAGCAAAGCTTGATAGACCTTGGGGGCGAGAAGCATGGAACAAGCGGCCACGTTGCTTTTTCTTAGATATAAACGATATTTAGCTTGAATATATACAGAATATGTTATGATTTTTGAGTGTCCTAATAATATATACTTTGAATAAGGTATGATGAGATGAGAGGTTAGGTCACAGTAAAATGGTCAACGACCATGTAAGGAGTTGGGGCGCGTCACGTGGGACCAAGACAGCTTGCGACTCGATTAACTCAATTGCTGCTCTTCAACTCCAACCACACCTAATACTTATCTTACCTATTTAATTTGTCCGCTTACATTCAAACGAGGATGAGTCTCATGCCCTCGATTGGATGGCATCTCTATTTGCCGTGAATCGACATCCCAATTCCATTCTAAACCCCCCGTTCCGAGTCCGAGTCCGATCCAGCTTCCGTCCCCGAACAGCTTCAATCCTCCCCCGACTTAGTCTGACATCAGCTTCAAATGACCCACCCAAAGCCCGAACGCGGGCCCGGCGCCCCGGCCGAGACATTTGCGCAGACGGGCGCTGAACTGACTCTCGATGATAGCGACGACGAGGATCTCCGGTCGGCCGTTGGTAGCGGGAGCGAAGTGTACGAGCTGCGCGAGAGGGATAGGGATACTAGCAGGGACCGCGCACTATGGGATGTTCAGGAGGAAGATGCGGCGCATCCCCTTGTACAAGGCCGATCGCGCAGTCCTGGCTCCGTGGCGAGCTTCCAGCTGTACACGCCTGACGAAGAGCGTGCGGTCCGGAGGAAGTTTGATCGCAAGCTGGTGCTGTTTGTAGCTCTGCTCTACATGCTGAGCTTTCTCGACCGGTCCAGTACGAAATCTTAATCCTCAATATCTATGACAGGACTAACCATGGTGTAGATATCGGCAACGCGCGAATAGCAGGCATGGATGAAGACCTCCAGTCCGACCCGCCGCGCGACGAGTGGTACCAGTGGGCTCTGTCGGCGTTTTACATCTCGTACATTGCCTTTGAATGGATGTCGTTGCTATGGAAGCTCATCCCCGCGCACATCTTTGTGTCTATTGTGGTCTTGACGTGGGGCCTCACGGCGTCTTTGCAGGCCATTGCTACGTCTTATCCCGTGCTCATTGCGCTGCGCGTCGTGCTTGGTATAGGAGAAGCTGGGTTCACAGGTATACCGTTTTACCTGAGCTTCTTCTTCAGACGAGAAGAGCTTGCGTTCCGGACTGCTATTTTCATATCTGGTATGTCCCGTCATCAACCGATCTGTCAAGGCATAGCTTACACTCATATTATAGCGGCTCCTCTGGCCACGACGTTTGCTTCAACGCTCGCCTGGCTTATCGTCAAGTTCGCACAGCTCGGCCCCATCGCCCCCTGGCGTCTGCTGTTCATCATTGAGGGCTTCCCTTCAGTCATCGCTTCGGTAGTCGCCTGGAACGTCATACCAGACTCTCCCCAGACAGCTCCCTACTTGACCAAGCGAGAGAAAAAGGTTGCCCGTCTGCGCCTCCGCAGCGAGCAGTCTACATCCGCCAACTCCAAGCCCTCTTCTGGCCTCAAGGGCCGCGATGTTCTAGCTATATTCCGCGACCCTGTCGCCTGGATCACTGCCACCATGTTCTTCCTCACAAACATGGCCTACTCATCCCTCCCCGTCTTCCTCCCCAAGATCCTCACTGAGATGGGCCACGATACCCTCACTTCTCAGGCCCTCAGCGCTCCTCCCTACCTAGCCGCCTTTGTCATCGTCCTCTTCACCGCGCACATGTCTGACCGTCTGCGCACGCGCACCGTACCCCTCATCTTCCACGCCCTCGCCTCCGCGAGCGGCTATGCCGTCCTCGCGCTGGCCAAGCCCCTGAATTTACCTAATCTCCTCCGTTATTTAGCCATCTACCCCGCCGCGATCGGCTTCTTCAACGTCGTCACCCTCATCATCACATGGAGCATCAACAACCAGGCCAGCCAAAGTCGTCAAGGCGGTGGCTTTGCTTTACTCCAGCTCATCGGCCAGTGTGGGCCGCTCGTGGGCACTCGACTCTATCCAGATCGGGATGCTCCCTACTATACGCCTGGAATGAGCACATGTGCGGTGGCTATGCTTACCGTTGCCGTTCTTGCGTATTTTCTTCGCTTTTACCTCAAGTATCAGAACCGCAAATTTGACCATGCTGAAAACGAGCGCTTGGAAGGGGGAGACGAAATAGAGGAGGAAGGGTTGGTCGGTCCTGGGAGGCGGAAAACGTCAGCTGTTTCTTTTCGATATATGCTATAAGACAATTTTAATGTTATTTCTCTGTGAGTCAACCTTGTACAGATACACGTTGCTGGATAACAAATTTTACAAGACTTAAACCTGTCTATTGGACTACGTGAAATATGTGTTCCTTGCTGATACCCTTTGATACTGAACTATACACTTCAATACAGCCCCTTTCCCTTCTCCCTCGATAACATGTTGATACACGACCTACTTTCCAAACCGCATCCATTTGGGAGCCTGATACTTGTCCACACCAGCTCTCCACCAAGACTCATTTCCATGTAGACCTTTCTCAAACGCAAACGATGCAAATCCTTTTTCGTGCTTGCCCTTGATGGCGTCACCTGGTTTGAGCCTGCGTTGTAACGCTTTCCATGCCGAATATTGTTTCTTTTGGTCCTTATGCTGGCGTTTAGCATTTCTACGAGCTTCGCGGAGCTTGCAAGAGCTGCCGTGATAAACGGTAGTTGCGAACTTCTTGATTTCGATGCGAGAGCGTTTCACACTTGCTGTCAAGCTTCGAAGAGAAATTGCGGAAGCTTTCCTCTTTGCAGCTTTAGTTATCTGAGGAGGCCTGATTGACGAGCTGGGACTACCAGGATCGACTTGCCCTTCTGGTCCATCAAACCGGGTATGGGCACGCACTCTTGTGAGTGGATATGTTTCAATGGCCTCAAAGGAGCCGTCTGGCGAGTTTTCGCTTCCATGACTGGCAATGCTGTTCTGCGGCGCCAAACAGCTTAAATGCAGGTCCTCTGAGCTCGACTTGACCTCAAACCGGTGATATGAAATAGTCGGCTTGCGTTGGAATTTTGCAAGGGACGCTGCGGCATCTGCTAGAGTTTTGTAGGTACTCTCTTGGCTCACGGTCCTCGCAGCGCCTGAAGAACCTGAAGACTCAAGGTCAGATAGATGGTTATTCGTACGACTATACTGCGACAGGTTGCCCAGGTTTGCCCTAGGCATACGAAGTTCTGAGACCGGTGATTGCATGCGGGTAGTTTTGATGCCTTTTTCTGGGTAGGATGAAGATGAACTTCTCTCATGTTCGCGTCTAGGTTCTGGAGAAGGTGTTTCGGACCTGGCGTGTCGAAGCTTTTCGTTTACCATTTCCAGAACGGAGGCGTGGTCGGCAAGGATTTCTGCCGTCGAGGGTTTGGTGGCGACCCGATCTTCAGAAATCTCCTTTAGCTGAGTTTCCTCACAAAGATGATCGCGGAGAGGAATAGACATGATTATGCTATCCTGGAGAAACGAGGCTCGTCGGGCAGTCTTTTGCTTCGACTGAACTGCCTCGACCTCAGTCGGGGACGGTTTCTTTGGTGGGACATCTCGCTAAGGTGTCGTTGGCTTGACATTCTCCAAATTCTCGAATTTCTGCCGAAGAAGAGATGCTCGTTTTTGTGCCTTGAGATCGTCCAGGTGGATGTTGGAGATGGTATGGCTGTCGTAGGAGCCGTATGAATTCTTTTCTGCGAGCACACGGGGATGTAAACGCAAGGGGAGAGAGAAGTTATGGTCCATGATCAAGATGTATGCTTATCAAGTCGATACGAAGATGCTGATGACTTGTCTAGAGGACTTGGTGTTATATCGGTTGTAAGAAAGTGAGAATAAAGAAAGACATGAGAGAGCAGAGCATGAAGTTGTTTTAAATCACCTGCCCAAGAATAGAACACTACTAGCTTGCTCCTGCTTTTAATGAGCATGCTTGCCTTATAGGAGCAGGCAGGTTCCCAAATAGTTAGGAAACTGCGGCCTCACTCGGTACTACCTTACTCAGTACAAGATAAATGAATCAACACCAAAAAAAAAATATATCACCACCAACGAAACATGATGTTAGCAAAAATACGAATTGGAAGGCATTGGGATTGCTCCCGCCAGGGCTTGAACCTGAGACCTTCGCATTACCGGATACTCGGTATGAAGTATTAGTACGACGCTCTAACCAACTGAGCTACGGAAGCCGTCCAATTCGATGGAAGAGCAGATGCTATTTGATTTTATATTGGTATTACGCACAAATCTCGGTCTATTGGAGAAACCCCTCGGTGGAGCATCAACGAGGGACATCTTTAAATAGAACTGATGACGATGAATTACCTATTGGTGAATTAAACAATACTCTAGCTAGAGCTTATTAGTTCCTCCCGCTCCTATTCCAAATCAACGCCAGCTAAAATGTCATTACCCCTCCTCTCTTGATGATCGTAAGTTTCAGAAACACATGCCATCCCGTCCATCTATTTAGCATCACGAACGCAGTTGGTGCACCTGGCGCATGTGAAGTGAGTCGTCACAGACCCGAGCTTGCCAGTTCCATCAGGTGAGTCTTGATGTAAGAGGTCGGCGAAGCCATTCTCCGTCTCGGGCCAGGCAACAAACTTGATCGGCGAGCATCGACCGTTGCTGAATCTGATGATCCTTGTTAGTAACTAGTACACAATTTGAGGGTATACGGAAGGGAACATACGTAGCTAGACGGCAGATGATCTCAGGCTCAACAAAGACAGAGCCAATATGGCCCTTGAGCTCTGGACCGAGCTCAGTGCATGTGTACTCGAGTTTGGGTTGGTAGGCAAAGCATGGACCTCCCCAGTTCTCGTCACGGCAGAAGTAAATCTGGAGCACACTTGTTAGCAACATTACAAGTTGGAGACATGTTTGGCTCATACCGTATCGGGCTTTCGGTCTCCTGAGCTTTGCTCCTTGGGTGTAGTTCCGAGATATGACTTGAGGACATCGGGCTTAATGGACTCGTAGTTGGCTTGGCTTCGAGCATCGAGGGGAGATGACCACATGTCGACAGAGGCAGAGAGACATTGCGAGGCAAAGAGGGACAAGACGGCAAAGGCGTAAGTCGATTTCATCTTGGCTGGTTCTGGGAGGTAGAAAGTGTGTTTGAAGAGGGAAGAAGTGTCTAGTTGAAGTTTTGTGGTGATTCTGGTTGATCTACTGAGCTTCAATGGCAATCGAGACCTTGGGATCAAGCCTTCTTATACCAGCAGCTCCCACTACGGTCTACCCACAATCATGAATTCACATCTCAACATAAACTAGAGGTAGCTAACAAAGCTTCGTATGACGCGGGAAGCCTCGTGATGACAATGGCTAATGCGATGCTACTGCAACCCACTTTGGTCTGCCGTAAATCAAGGGTCGCGTCAGCTCTTGGCCGTCATTGTGATGCTGGCTCCGCCTTGTCAGCTCAGCTTCAGCTTCTCAAAATACCCCGTTACTCGGCCCATCGGCGTCAACTTGCAGGTGGCTTACATCATTGGTAAACAAGGACCTTACAAAGGACGCGCAAGAGAGAGAAAAAGAACTGGGTCGAGGCCGGAGCTGGCTTGCTGTTGATCGGATCGGCCTGTCGCAGCTAAAAAAGACACCCACAAAACAAAACAACAAACGGTATTACCGGCCTTTCTGTGTAACTCTCGTGTCTGCTGCTCAACCGCTTATCTGGAATTGCCCGGCAACTAGCGGTCTCGCTGCTGTCCCTCGCGTCGGACTCCCACGTTGCGCATTGCATCACGGGATTAGACTCCAAGCTCGCTATCGATCGTGGTTTGCCAAAGTCATCTATACTGACCTTGAATGAAATGTCCAATACACCTCGACGTCCACTGCGTGAGGCCGCTGGATCGCCAAACGTGCATCACTGATCGACCTAGACTGACGTAAATGGCAGGGAAAGCGAGCCAACGTGATGGGGAATTTGTGTCTTTAACACCATGATTCGATTTGATCCCACATGGACGACGTAGCATTGCTCGTATTTACATATTTAGAAACAAAGAATCATGCTTAACTTGGTCATGTACATCATCCCCAAGACATGGATCGGCTTTGGAGCTTGGGACCGGAGCCGGCAACGGAGTCCGGCGGCGGGGACTCCACCAGGACTGCCTAAATAGGAAGTCCCATTCACAGCGGCTCCGGCTACGCATCCCGTATACACGAGTGTCTCCGTGTTGGATAGCATATACGGATACTGACGTGATACCTTTGTCTTGCAACTAACCAAGCATTTGTAGTTGAGTGACCACTTGAGGCTCTTCTCGTTATTTTGAGGCCCCATGCCTTGTTGGCTGCCGGAGCAAATGCAGCTTGAAGCGGATCGGGACATCCAAGGCGGCTTTCCCATGAGTCGAGACCGATCTTCGAAGATGAAAGACTCTTTTTTTTTCGAATACACGACATAATTCCATGCAGCAGCCCGTTACATCTTCCGGCCGATAAGCACCCGATCTAGAAGCAAGCCTCCCTCGCTGCGCCAGTCTTCGTTGTACAACACCAACCACATTGCATTCATCGAGGCTGCTGCAGTTGCTGCAAAATCGGGTTTTATTAAACAATCATGTCACATGCACATCGTCATGTGCATCGCTTGAATCTTACGAATATCTCGAGTTTGTGCTGAGAAGGCAATCGGATACGGGATGGTGCTACGATGAAGCTTATGCGCGCTCGACAACGAGGCGGTGATGACTTCTAGGCCAGCACTGCATTTACGAATATCTCACCAAAGAGTCGTATTACTTATTTGGGCTCAGAAGAATGAGCGGTGAAGCCGGTTTGATGGTCGCGCAATAAGAGATGGAATTGAGACTTGCAAGGACAGACCATCTTTCTAATGGGCCAACTGGATGTGGGAGATGGATGATTCCCGCTCTTAGGGAAGTAATTATCATTCCACAATGTCAAGACAGTTATAGGCATAATAAAATAGGAGAATCACCGACAGGTCCAACAGAAAAGAATCAGAAGAAACGTGGTACATGATAATAATCTAAGACAGAACTCGGACAAAGATAGCAAAAGACGCCGTAGGAGCACCCAAGTGCTGGCTTGAGATGAAATAAGTGCGATTGAATATGGACGTTAAATTTTGAATGTATCATTAAAAAGTATGTACAGGATTATTGCCGAATTCAGTAGTACGATTTCGTAAGTCGACTGTTAACCTGGACGATTCTTCGCTCGCCTGTGCATTATGGTTGAACGTTATGCTGGAGTGGGTTTCTTATAGAGGCAGCATATACAAAGAGCGTGGCTCGCCCTTGAATCTCTTCTTTTCATGGTCTAAAAAATATCAAGCCGTTCACCTACGACCTAGCATGCTGCCAATCACATATCAATACTAAGTATGCCTTTCAACCGCCAACAAAACTCACAAGAGACAACTAACAACGGTCCTCCGTAGGTAAAGAAAGATATTCTTCCGAAGAACTATCAAAGCACCAAGGATGCGACATACAGACACCGATATCTGATTCAAAATATGAGGTTCATCACGACAAGAAAACCTCCAAATTTTGAATTGGATCACGAGTTGGCTTGGCTTCGTCAAGCGGCTGACAGACAGAGACGGACCAACATTCAATACCATTACACAGTCTGTTACGCACCGTCTTCTCTCCATCTTGGCAATAAGCGAGATGGAAAATACCTTGCAGCCACAGCCACTTATGTTTGGCCTTAAGTAGACGATATCTGTTATGGTGAGACAGTGCGCTGGCTAGCTCAGCCCTACGCGTTATGCTGGGTGGAGAGCACTAACCTCTCATCATGGCTTGAAAAGAGACGCATCTACCGCGAGTCGGATCGGAAACCTGTTGTTCATTCCTTTAATCATATATTGAATCTCAGTCCTTAAGCTTTGCTTTACACTTCCAGCTTCAACCCAAGGCTCAAATGGCGGAAGTAAGCACGACTTTAGCTAACCGCCCCAGAACACGCCAGAGAGTATATAAGAAGCCACCAGTTCTTGATGTTCCTGATATCGACAATGATGCTGCAGAGAGAAAAAGAGTGTTGAACGTATTGGCCCAGCGCAGGTATCGTAAGTTGTTATAGCCTGGGATGATTGGTTTTTCGGTTCTGACTATACACGCAGGCGAAAAGAAGCGGCTGAATCGTCTCAAAGCCAAGTCAGCTAGTACTGATGCGCCTACAAATCCGGACTCGCAAACAGCTCAGATCTCCCAGAACGATACACCAACTGAGGATGTTTTCGATATCACCAGCAAACCAAGCAATATACACAGCACGATCCCAGATGAAAACACTGTTATCTCAACTGCATCTATCGATGCGGACATCATGGCTGGACTTGACCTCAGCCTCTCAACGTGGAGTCCTCTCAACGACATGATACTCACCACTGCGCTATCAGAACCCAATACACTCCCAGGATTCTTAGCTGAGGGTAACATCATGGATGACTCTTTGACGGAAGCTCATCCTGACCTATTAATGGACTTTAGCGGATCAGACTTGACCACGTTGGTTGATAATTCCTCGTTTACTGCTTCGTCTTCATCCTCACCAGATATGGACTTTCCTGATAGCTCTCGCCTCCCTATCCTAGAGCTCACCTTACTCAAAGCTGTCACGCGTATTGCGGACCGGCTCAATTGTAAGCAGGGTCTCTGGGAGCTCGACAGCAGCTCGCCCTTCATTACAGGCGCCGCAACACCAGCAGAACAACTCCCGCCAACATGGCGACCGACAAAGTCACAAGTGACAATACCGCACCATCCAATGTTTGACCTGCTTCCTTGGCCAGGTGTTCGCGAGCGCGTCATCTTTATCATGTCATTGCCGGATGAGCTACGGCCACCGCAGGCGCAAGGAGCGCTGGCCATGGTGAATTTCGCATACGATATCGAGGATGGAGCTGAAGGTGTTCGCATCTACGGTGAAGACCCATATGATCCGGGGAACTGGGAGCTGGGACAGGTTGCATTTGAGAGGTGGTGGTTTCTGTTTGACAGTAACATCATCGAGACGAGTAACAGATTGCGTAAGAAGAGAGGAGCACCGCCACTGTTGTTGAAGAGTGGAAGTGCTAGCACCAGGCCAAGTACGAGTGCGACATCGGCCACGCGTTTACCTGCATCATGAGTTGAGGCTTGGTTTGGCGTATTAGGGGTTCATGGACATGGATGTTACGCTTTCAGTGTTTCTACCTAAGTATTGTACAACAAGCAAATACGCAGTATTTTCAAGAAACCTAGTAGTCAATGGATAAAATCGGTTATTGCTTGACTGAATTGTACAAGTCTAACGTGGATTGGGTTTGGCGAGGCTATGTTGTGAAGCTGATTCAGTTTCATTTGTTGAGTTGTCTTAGATTCACGCCGCAACAACTAATTGTTCGATCTGCACTTTCTTGACATAGCGATTGGAACATGAGACACTACTAAGAATATTAACAACCTTATTTTAAGCCCGAGCATTCATTTCGGATGCCGAGTCCAGGGTAGTCAAGCACAACGGCAATTTGGCGGTGGAAGCACATGGCCAAATTCTGCCAGTAGCTAACCTACCATCATGACGGAGGGGATTGAGGGGTTAAAAGGGTCCTTTGAACGCTGGTTGGTGCAATTGGGGACCCTGTAAGAGCGAGAGATCGTCGACAGTCGATGGAGGGCTTAGTTAGGTACTTTATCTACAGGGCTACCTATCAGAAGATGGATGCAAAGCACGACAGTGGCATGTTTTATATTAGAGCCATACGGAAGCCATGGAATATGCAGTTTGCAGGGTTATAGCACATGCAAATGAACTCGTTTGTGCTGTGAGAATAGGGAATAAGTGGCGCGGTAAGACGCGTTGCCTACAGAACCGAGAGAATAAGTCAACAAGAGGTGAAGTCCACGTCAACGGCTTACGATCCATGACTCTTCCATGGCTTCTTCTCAAGCTCAAAAAATTTCTTAAGTACTGACTAGCTCCAGAACGAGCCCTGGAAGCTCTCGCTGAGCTCCCCTGAAGAGTCTCCGGCTTTCGGAGCCCGAGCCAATCACGAGCTGCAAATATCACATTCGGAAACCCGACAGACAGTGGAGGGGCAGTTTAAAGTCCGGCTGGGGGGCTTGTCCAGCGGGGGACCAGACGTTAGTACCTACCTAGAGAGAGATAGAAATTTCCTAAAGAGAAGGAACAACGTGGGATGCTTTTCTTTTCCCTTTTCCGTTTTCCGACTTTCTTCTCTTTTCCTTTCTCTTCCTTTAATACTTTACTCATCAATTGTCCTCCTGTATATCCGTCCCTATCCTATCTATCTATAGTACAAGCTCCTTGTCGCTTGATCTGGATTCTGGTGTCCCTCCTCCCTTTCTCCTCCTGCTGCTGCTTCTCATCCAACAGATTGAGAGAGGTAGATCGAAGGATCAAGTAACAAAGATCATCGTCTCCGCCCCTCATCTGGAGTTGCAGCGCAAGCAACCGAACAGAGCCATAGACAACAAATGTCAGTTTTCTCAACGGTATTACGTGTTCCAATGGTTCTTCGTTGACGTGTATATTCTTTGGTATAGTCACCATCGCTGTTCAGCTTTCGCTATATTCCAGCTCTTCCGATACAAGCTTCGCACTGCCTCGACTATCGCTCCACGACTCCCCTTTGTTGACGACTTCTATCCCACCTCTTGGCCGAGTACAACCTATATAAACTGTCACATCGACCCCATCTAGCAGATACCTTCTCCCGCAAACTACCTTCATCATGCATATCAAGGACATGCTCCACGACGCCGAGAAGAGCGGCCAGCCCTCTTTCTCCTTCGAATACTTCCCTCCCAAGACCGCCCAAGGTGTTCAGAACCTCTACGACCGTATGGACCGCATGTACAACCTGGGCCCCAAGTTCATTGACATTACATGGGGTGCCGGTGGCCGAATTGCCGAGCTCACTTGCGAGATGGTCCTCCAGGCTCAGGCTGTCTATGGCCTCGAGACTTGCATGCATCTGACCTGCACTGACATGGGCGTTGAGAAGGTCAATGATGCTCTTCTCAAGGCCTACAAGGCCGGCTGCACCAACATTCTGGCCCTTCGTGGTGATCCTCCTCGAGCCCAAGACAAATGGGTCGCTACCGACAGCAGCTTCCAGTACGCTCGCGACCTTGTCAAGCACATCCGCGATACCTACGGCAACCACTTCGACATTGGCGTCGCCGGTTACCCCGAGGGCTCTGACGACAACAAGAATGAGGACGAGCTACTCGACCACCTCAAGGAGAAGGTTGATATGGGCGCTTCCTTCATCGTGACTCAGATGTTTTACGATGCCGATAACTTCATTCGCTGGGTGAAGCGTGTTCGCGAGCGCGGTATCAACGTCCCTATTCTCCCTGGTATCATGCCCATTGCTACCTACGCCAGCTTCCTTCGACGAGCCAACCACATGCAGGCCAAGATTCCTCAGGAGTGGCTTGATGCCCTCGAGCCTGTCAAGAACGATGACGTTGCTGTTCGAAACATCGGAAAGACGTTGGTTGCTAATATGTGCCGCAAGTTGCTCGCCAACGGTATTCACCACCTTCACTTCTACACCATGAACCTGGCCCAGGCCACACGCATGTTGCTCGAGGAGCTTGAATGGGCTCCTTCTGCAGAGCGCCCTCTCAAGCATGCCCTTCCCTGGAAGCAGTCCAAGGGACTTGGACGCCGCGAAGAAGACGTCCGACCAATCTTTTGGCGAAACCGCAACAAGTCGTACGTTATTCGCACGCAGGACTGGGATGAGTTCCCTAACGGCCGATGGGGTGATTCTCGCTCTCCCGCTTTTGGTGAGCTAGATGCCTATGGCATTGGCTTGACCGGTACCAACGAGGCGAACCGCAAGAAGTGGGGCGAGCCCAAGAGTGTCCAGGACATTGCTCAACTCTTTGTCCGTTACCTTAAGAATGAGGTTGACTCGTTGCCATGGAGTGAGGCGCCTCTTACCTCTGAGGCTGATGAGATCCGAGATGAACTCATTGAGCTCAACAAGCGTGGAATTCTGACCGTGAACTCGCAGCCTGCGGTTAACGGTGTCAAGTCCTCTCACCCAGTCCATGGCTGGGGCCCTTCCAACGGTTATGTCTACCAGAAGTCATACCTCGAGCTGCTTGTTCACCCTGATGTTTTCGACAAGATGATCACCCGAATCGAGAACCACCCTGATCTGACCTACTACGCCGTTACCAAGGATGGCGAGCTCCGCTCCAACGTGACATCTGACGGCCCCAACGCCGTTACTTGGGGTGTCTTCCCTGGAAAGGAGATTGTCCAGCCAACCATTGTCGAGAGCATCAGTTTCCTCGCATGGAAGGATGAGGCGTTCCGTCTGGGTATCGATTGGGCTCACTGTTACGATACCAGTTCTCCCAGCCGAGCTTTGCTCGAGGGAATCATGAATGACTGGTATCTGGTCAATATTGGTAAGAAACCCCCCAGATTACAAACGCTCAGAACCAATGCTAACAGCCACTAGTGAACAATGACTTCCATGACAACAAGGCTATTTTCGAGCTTCTCAAGGGCCTCGAGGTCAAGGATTTGACTACTCCTGCGACACCCCTGACCAAGCCTGTCACCGATGGTGCTGTCGACGTCGAACCCATTGCCAACGGTACCGCAGCCACCGCAGTTGCGAACTAAATGTTCGTACACGATTTGCCGATGCGACGGGTTGGCGAAGATGCCTAGCGTCTGAGCAACATAAACCTCTGTTTTCATTCCAGAGCGACCACGAGCATCATGAGGCGTTGCTGTACTTTTCTTCTTCTTTTTTCTAACGTTAACGACTTGTCTTTTCATGTTTTGTTTTTGGGTTTGGGTATAATAGCATCACCAGGGTGTCTTTTTCAACAAAAAGTTACCAGGAATACGGGGGCAGCATTTTAAAAAGGGCGCAAGAGACAAAGAAAAATCACCCGGCGGGGCGCAGACGACTTTATGTTTTGGGGGCTTGCTTTGCTTGTTCTATATCTCAACGATACCCCGCCAGCAAGGCCTAAGATGGATGAATGCACGACTGATTTTTGTGTTTATTTTTCTTGTTTATCTCCCTTTGAGGAGAGTGGAGAGAAAGAAGGATAAAGAGATTTTGAGGACATAGTGGAGGGCAATTTGGCTACCATTCTGAACCAACCGTGTGAGGTTGAATCAACAATTGATCCAAGATCTAGCCCCTATATTGATTGGGCTATGACGATACTTTTTGGTGTCCCGTTTTTTATCTCGTGCACTTTGTGAAATGTCCAGAAGCTGTCATTCCTCATCTTCCATCACTCCCTTTACACGTGGCTCATACAAGAACGCACACCTAAGTTTACTATACAAACAACGTCCTCCTTCTTTCACCATCCATCCTCCTCAGCCACTTCATAGTCCATATTAACTGCCCTCTCCTCTCGCTGCGGTTCCGCGCTCCTCTCCCGTCTGGGCTGGTCATCAAAGCCCGCCATGGCATCGTCCTCCTTGTCCTCCTCCCCGCCTGCATGCGGCGTGTCGTCGTTGCTAGTCATCTTGACTGGAGGTAAAGGCGAGCTTACCCAAGCAAGCTCGAGGCGACCGTCGACGCCGGGGAGTTCCTTGCCGTGTAGGCTGTAGTAGAACTTTTCTGCCGTCTTGCGGTCCTGGAAAGAGACGTGCGTGGTGTCTGGAGCTGTGTCGACGGATTCGAATTCTCCGAGGTTCTGTGATATTCTGTTAGTAAATGGGGTCTCTATATGGGAAATAGGGGGACGTACGAGGAGGAAATGGCGCAGCATCTCGTCCTTGTCAGGCGCTGTAAAGTCCACGCCTGTAATGGTGAGCTTCTTGGGCCGATTGTCAATCGAATACTGCGCATACGCCGCGTGCATGTTCCCTCCCCGGCCCCTGAAGCTTCCTCTACCTCTCGGCGCGTAGCCCCGAGCACGGTATCCTCCTCTGCCACGGTATCCACCTCGAGGGGGCCAAGATGAGCTCGCTTCCTCCTCCGCGTTAGGGTCGAGGCCGAGCATCTTTGCCTCTTGCTCGAGAGCCGCGAGCTTGGCGCGCAGCATGTTTGTGCCCGAGGATGCATCTCCATCTTCACCTCTCTGGCTGGCGAGTCTTGCCTGAAGCCTCTCATTCTCCTCGCGGTGGCGGGCGAGCAGCTCCTGTTGCTGCTTTTCTATATCTTGGCGCTTCTGTTCTATCTCTGCGCGTTTGGCCTCGCGCTCTTGATGCTTCTTTTGCTCTTCCTCTTGTCTCCGATGAAACTCCTCCATGTCGATCTCAGGCTCGAGCTCTTCATCTTCTTCCATGGCCCCGGGGTCGCCGGACCAATTACCCCCTTGAATAGGAGCTGATGGCGGTAGCGCCTCGATCTGATCTTTGTACCAAAACACCTTGACGAACCGGTTGTCGAATATCACCTTGGGCGACTGATACGCTGCATTCGCTGACCCCCATTTGTCGTACTTTACAATGGCGAGGTGCTTATACGGCTGCATCGAGATCTCTACGATGTTGCCAAACTGGGTGAAGAAGTCGCGTACTTGGTCCTCGCTGAAGTTCTCTTCTGGGATGTTTTCCACCACAATCGTGCTCTTTGTACGGTCATGGTTGGGCCCGTCAGCAGAGAAGGGTGCCCGCGCACCGCCCTTCTTAGAGCCGCGGTTGCGACGGCCTCCTCGTCCACCGCGACCCATCTCTGGTGGGAATCCCCAAGGATTCATGGCATTTGGTACATTTGCCAACATGGAAAAGGGATCGCTGGGATCGTATTCTGGGAAGGCTGGGTTAGATAGCTGGGTAAATAGGAGAGAATGATACCAGCCAGACTTACCCTCAGTCCCTGGGGGCACAAATATCGACTCATTGCCATGATCGTACGGGCATGTGCTCCCGCGCGAGCAGAAACCCTTCGTGTCGAAATCGCGGCATCGTCCTCTCCTCCGCTGTTGACTTCTGCCGCCGCCAAAGCCCTGCTGCGAGAAGTTGGGCATGCCTGGGTAGGGCATACCCATGGGCGCCATCTGTAGAAAGGCCTCCATGGTCTTGGGGTCAAAAGGCATGTCCGGTCGCGGAGGCAGGTTATGCATCTGCCCAACAGCTCGTCCTCCCCTCATGTCGTCGCCTCGTCCTCCGCGCCCACCTCGACGAGGCTGCTTCTGCGCGCGCCCGCCTCGATTAGAAGGTTCGCGTCCATCTTGGTCGTCGAATTCGTCGCGATCGTAGAAGCCTCTCTTCCGTGAGCCGTTTGGCGCTCCGGTCTCGTCTAGAGCAGCTTGTAATGTTTGTGGTTGGGCGTCGATCTTTGGAGCTGGCGGAGCACCTGGGAGGTAGGATTTGTATGCGATAGCTTGGAAAACGTCGTCGAGGAAAGCTTTTGGATCTGTATGTTGAACGTATGGTTAGCCTCCGTCGCCAAGTAATGGCCAATCCCTCACTCAAGTAGAATAATGCGCACCTTCACTCAAAAAGTCTGGAATCTCCTGTTCGCACAGCTTCCGCACCGCCTCTGCGTCGCCGTCGTGTTTGAGAAGAGCAATGACATATTCGGCGAGGACATCGGCGTCGGCGTCAGAACTATTCTGCGAATGTTAGCGCAGTCGAGAAGAGGAAAAGAGAAATGAGGTGACGGACGTGTTTTCTATGCGCTTGACGATCCAGGCCTTTAGCAGAGGCGCATCTTCTTCAGGAAACAGCATCTCTCGCTTGAACAGGATTCTATGTCGAAGTAACAAGTAGCACACGCAAATGCAGGCGAAAGAATACGCGCAGCAAGAGTTGGGTTGTTGAAAGAATTATGGTTGATCTTGCGAGGTTGGAGGTTGAATTTTTTGGACCTCAGCGACTGGGGACGTGTCGTCACAGCTACCAGCACTGTAGTAAACTTTGAGCGGTAAACTATCTAAATACTATTCCCAGCTATAATTGTCAAAAAAAAAAAAAAAAAAGACCAAATTCTGTAGAAAAGCAGCGAACATTTCGAACGATATATAAAATTCACGAATGCAGACTTTATTCATTGTAGTTTAGGCTAGAACAAGCCGCGTGCAGCTGTAGCAGAAGCTGTCATCCGCCCAGCCATTGGATCCTTCATCTCTACCTATCCATCCATGGATATCATGATAACTAACAGCATAACTGATTATGCCTCCTACAACTCAACTACGCTGTTACTACTTCAAGATTCTACCTCACTTATAGAACTCATAGAGGGTTTCAACAAAAACGGCTCAAATTCACCATAATCAAGACGCAAGTAGGTGAACTTCAATCTAACGTGTTTCCTCATCAGATACGACATAACTACATAAAAGCCGAATTGAGCTTCTCCTTGACATTCAGCTTCAACCCGGCCACTCGACTTTTTCTTTTGGTTTCCGCTCAGCATGTCGCTCCTGATCTTAATCCATCAAGGAGCTCCTCCATGGAATTCGACATGTGGCCCAAATCTTCGTTACCAGCCGATTAATCTTACGCCCCCATACTGGCACGCTTCGTTGTTCGTTCGGCACATTAAAAAGCCGTTTACAGCTTGTCGTAGTACTAGTTATCCATGTTAGCAAGTCTGCTCGGCTACTTGTCTCGGGGGCTACACTTACGTTCTCGACACCAGGAACGTTCTCCTTGACACCCTTGCGCTTTCGCATGGTGGTGACGATCTGGCCGACCTTGGTGGTGGCGTCGAGGGGAGAGCCACCGGGGAGGATCTGCCAGTGGTCGAACACGGACTGAGGGAAAGCCTGTCCGGAGGTGGCCTGTCGGAGGTCTCCGTTGAAGCCGAAAGACTCCAGAATGGGGAGGTAGGCCTTGATGTTGAACAGAGGAGTACCGGGTCGCTGCTCCTCGCTGAAGACGTGACCACGTCGTCGGGTAAGGACACCGTAGACACCACCCATGGCCTGCTCGGGGACCTGAATCTCGACCAGGTAGACGGGCTCGAGAAGAGCGGGCTCGGCGAGAAGGGCAGAGGCGTACAGGACACGACGAGCAGTGGGGATGATCTGACCACCACCACGGTGGATAGCATCGGCGTGCAGGGTAACATCCAAGATGTTGAAGCGGCAAGATCGCATGGGCTCCTCAGCAACGGGACCCTCACGGGTGGCCCACTGGAAACCGGAGACAACAGAATCCTTGATTTCGTTGAGGTACTGGACAGCCTTGGTCTGGTCGACCAACAGGTTAGCACCAGTGCCGTCAGGACCAAAGGTCCAGATCTTTCGGGCGTCGGTGACATCCCAGCCGAAGTCGTCAGCAAGGATACGGGCACGAGCCTTGAAATCGTCACGGGCGCTGACCTTGCCAGACTCAATGGCAAGAGAAAGCTCCTCCTCCATGGGCTCAGCAACCATGTACAGACGGTTGTGCTTGTTGGGGGACTTGGACAGGGCAGTCATGCTGGACTTGCCAGTAACGGTCTCACGGTACTGGACGACGGGGTCGGAGATGATCAGGGGAACACCAGCGTGGTCCTCCTCAAGATCCTTGAGGCAAATCTCGAGATGCAGCTCACCAGCACCAGCGACGACGTGCTCACCAGACTCGGAGGTCATGGTCAGGACACAAGGGTCGGACTTGGAGAGACGCTTGAGACCCTCAACAAGCTTGGGGAGGTCCTGAGCGTTCTTGACCTGGACGGAACGCTGGACGACGGGGGAGACGGAGAACTTCATGACCTTGAGGTTGTGGGCGGTCTCGCTGGTGGTGAGGGTACCAGACTTGAGAAGGAACTGGTCAATACCGACCAGACCGACAATGTTACCGGCAGGCATGTCGTCGATGGGCTCGACCTTGCCACCCATCATCAGGACGGTACGCTGGATAGCCTTGATGAAGAGATCGTCCTTCTTGCCAGGGACGTAGTTGGGACCCTGGATACGGACCTTGAGACCGGATCGGACGGTACCAGCAAAGACACGACCGAAAGCGTAGAATCGACCCTTGTCGGAAGTGGGCACCATCTTGGAGACGTAAAGCATCAGAGGAGCCTTGGGGTCACAGTCACGGATACCAATGGCGGCCTCGTCATCAGCGGGACCCTCGTACAGAGTCTCAGCACGGTACTTCTGGGCGGTGATGGGAGAAGGAAGGTGGAGAATCATCATCTCCAGGAGAGAGTCGGCAGCGGGAAGGAAAGTTCGCATGACAGCCTTGAGGAGCTGCTTGCCCTCCTTCTCACGGTCCTCAGCGTTGAGCTTGAGGTTGAGCTTCTCAAGAAGAGTGGTGATCTCCTCCTTCTTGAAGTTCATGACGGCGGAGAAGATCTTGAAGATGGGGTCGAGGATGAACTGGTTGAAGGCACGCTCGAGCTGCTTACCCTCGTAGGTGCCGTTCTTGGTCCACTTCTTGGTCTTGGGGTTGAAGTAGTTGTCGCCCCAGAGACGCTCCATCATCTTGTTCTTGTCAACACCGAACTTCTTGGCGTATCGGACAGCGAACTGGCGGACGGTGAAAGCCCAGCCGTGCAGACCGGAACCGAAGGCGACGGTACCCTTGTCAGGGTAGACCTGGATGTCACCAATGGACTTGTCAAGGTAGGTAGAGATGATGACGTTGACGGACTCGATGGTTCGGGAGAAGGACTGGTAAAGATCCTCCTTGGAAACCTGGAGCTCGAGAAGAGCACGGTCGACCTTGTTGATGATGATGACGGGCTTGATGCGCTCACCAAGGGCCTGTCGGAGGACAGTCTCGGTCTGGACACAGACACCCTCGACGGTGTCGACGACGACAAGAGCACCATCAGTGACACGGAGAGCAGCAGTAACCTCGGAAGAGAAATCAACGTGACCGGGGGAGTCAATGAGGTTGATAAGGAAGTCCTTGCCCTGGGTCTTCTGGCCAACAATGTCGGCCTCGTCGTCGTCCTCGCCGAGCTGACCGTACAGGGAGATGGCGGTAGACTTGATGGTAATACCACGCTCCTGTTCGTCGGCACGAGTATCGGTGGCTCGGGCATCACCAGCCTTGGCGGTGGAAATGATACCGGCCTTGGCGAGAAGAGAGTCGGTCAGGGTAGACTTGCCGTGGTCGACGTGGGCAATAACGGACATGTTACGGACATTGGTAGGCTTGTCCATAAGCTGCCGGATCTCGTCGATCGTGAAGCTATTTTGGGTGAAGACATTGTGGTCAGCTCATGAAGTGGCTTAACTCCGAGCGGGGTAGTGTGAAGCTGGCGGGGGGGATTGGGAGGGGCTGCGGTGGCATAGAAGCCATGATGAAGGCGAAGATGAAGATGGAGATGAAGGCGATGGCCTTGATATAGAAGGATAGATGCTACTCACTTGACCATCTTGGCGGTATTGGCTGGATGACTTGACTATGTGTTGTTTTGTCGAAGTTATCGAGGTGGGAACAGAGCGGGGTTGAAGTTTTCACCCCGCGATCTGAGCCGCAGAAAAAGGGAAGAAGCAAGAAGCGATTGCCGTCGAGAAGGGCAAAAGTTCAAGTGACGATGGAAGAGAGACAGCGAGGAAGAAAACCACTGTCACTCTTTATGCGTCCCTTTTGGCGAGAGAAGGTTTGGAGGAGGGAAAAAAAAAAGAGGAAGAGAAAAAGTGAGCGGGGAGGAGTAAGGTAAGTAAAAAGGCAAGGTACGGTAGGTTTACGTTTGGGCAAGATTGATTTGGTGGGCACCACCTGCAAAATGCCTGCTACGGGCAAGGTTTGACGGCCCAGTGACTGGGCCGGGGGGAGGGTAGATCCACTAAAGCCTGAGGGAAAAAAAAAATTTGGGCAGTCGGCCTATCCACAGCAGCCCGAGAGAACCCCGCTGCGGTCTTGTTTTTTTCCTCTGCTGGAGGAACAGACGCTCCAGGCCCTGTTGGGCCCGGCCACGATAGGCTCATGACCTGCTGAGCGCAGTTTCATTGCCACAGTCTCAGTCACAGTCACAGTCACTCGGTAGGTTTTGTCGTCTAGACGCCGCGCACAGAACAAAGTCAGTGGAGGGCACCAACCCTGGGCTGATGATTCCTTTCCCGTTTAGACTTAGTAAGCAGGACTTGAGCTTCAGTGCCCCGCCCCCTCCCCCTCCCTCCTCTCCAGCAGCAGCAGAGTGAGCTCATCCATGGCTGCAATGCATTTTTGGATATCGTGGATGTCTTCTTCTACAGCATCTCAAGACAAAGCATTGCAATCTCTAATAATCTTGACAAATACTGTTATTGGCATGGCCATTCTGCCATGGACAAAAAGCACGGGCACTAAATGCCATCAGAAGAGGGGAATTATCCCTTCGTGGGCCCAGCATGAAACCGAGTCTCCCCCTCCTCTGCTCACGTTGGTGATGAGCGACTCTCGATGACGTGCATCTACCGTTACAGATACTGTAGTTGCAGTAATTCGGCAACCATATACATGTGCATGTATGCTTCGGCGTGAGACATCAACTCACAATCTGACTCTTTTCGCTGCTTTATGCCTTGCAGCATCCAATCTTCGATTTTCCCGCTTTTGGCTTCAAATATCCGAAGTGGGCTGTAGCTTGAGCTGAAGGGAGCTCTACCCTCCCACACAAACCCCCTCGTGGCCCGAGACTAACAAGCTCTGCCCAACCGACCGTGGCATAGCACGGCACAGATACTGTACAATCCACCGCCGTAGTTTTCTTGTATTTTCCTGGTGGAGATTGCCCAGCCCGTTACCTATCTCGATCGATCCTCAGTCGTACCGTCTATCACCACCCTAGAACCTCAGACCACCGGGCATAAAGAGCCGATTTCTCCTAAGAGCTTCCAACTAAGCTCCCATTGGAGGATTTCAAAAGCTTTCCCGGCTAGAGCCTTTCAGATCCGTTCCCAGAGATCCAATGGGATTATTCCATCAGTGATGCTGATGCCCAATCACTAGTTGAGAATATCACACATTAGAAGTGGGAGACATCAACATCATCCTCTGTATGTATGTATGTGGTCTAGTTTCTCCATATTGGTAATCTATTTGTATGTCTATTGAGAAAATACCATATCCTATATCCCAAGTATTAATCAATAATCCAAATTGACTTTTTCAATCCAAACCGACCATCCCAAACTTTCCAAAACGCCTCGCTTGCTTATCAATGCTCTGATATGGCCTGTCTACTCATCGCCGCCGAATGACTCACTCACCGAGCAGCAACTCAACCTCATCGTCATGATCAGTCTCATGATGAACCCAAAATTCGAGCATATGCATCCTCAACCTCGCCTGCCAACTCCAGCAGTGACACAATGACAATCTGATGTGTCAAGTTGGGCAGTCGATCACGGTGAAGACCAATCCATTCCAGTGGCGGTGTTGCTTCGCCCATGTCGCGGAGCTGCGGCGTCTCGATAATGGGCGGCTCCAAGGCCACATAATCGTACTTTGACATGGGCACGTCGATTTCTGCCGTGATCTTTTGCTGCTCACCCTCCGTCTCCTCTGCCCCTGGCACTCCTGTAATCTTGACCGCGGTAAGGGGCAGCTCTTTGCCCCAGACCTGTTCAAGTGCCTTGGTGTGGTTGGCAAACATGCCTCGAATGTAGCTGACGCGCGAGAAGTTCCAACCTACTTCAACCTTGCCTTCGAATGCACTCTTGAAGATGTAGCTGATTTCATTCGACTGTGGTTTCTGCCATGTCTCCATCACCGCTGATACCTGAGGGACATTGAGGATTGTTCCGCCCCTTGATCCTGTTGCACGCTGGACGACGTCTTCAACAGAAATCTCACTCAAAGTCTTGGGTGCTTCCACGTTGCGAACTCCAGCAAGACCAATTCGAAGCTGGCCTAGCATCATTCTTAGGATACTATGGATGCGTCTCTGCTCCATGCTAGCCGCGAAGCGAGCATAGGCGTTAAGCGCTTCCACCTTGAAGACTTGGTGATCTGAAAATGTGCTAGGAAAAACACCCAGGTTGAGAGCCTTGAGCGTAACCACAACGTCCGTGTCCAGTGAAATCGGTGACTTTGAAAGCGTGTCTTCCTCCTTCAACTTTGGCGGTTGTTCGGTTTGAGGGAGATGGCTTCGAGATGATGACATAGACCTTCGCTTCATGAATTTTTCAATCTCCTTCAGTGAACTCTGGAAACTCTCCTTCCTTTCTTGTACAAGTTTCTGGATTGCTTCCCACAGCGCAATACCCTGAGCCGCTGAAGTTGTTGTACCAAAGATCTGAACTGCTTCGCCGTCAAAGATTGCGACCAGCCTATCTCCACTACCATCGAGGCTTTCCCGCACATTGTACATGAGGAATTCAAGAGACGTGATATCGGCAACTAAGAAGGCCTGGTAGTCAAACGCGGCCTTAACACGGAATGCGTGGAAGCTTATAGAAGCTTGAATCATGGGTGTCTCATTGAGGGCTTCTTCTCGCTTCGGCCACTGAATAGAAGTGCGCAGGCGGAAATCTTGCAGCGCTACAAAGCCACTCAGTCGACCGGTACAGTCAATACCAATCTTGTCGAAACCTAGACAGAGGTTCTGCTCCCAGTCGGATGTCTTCTTAGAAGACACCCAGAACTTCTTGATAGCAAAAGCAGACTTGCCAATAGCTTGACCAAGGTCGATTGTGACGTCTAGAGCAGCAATCGAGATAGTTGCTGTCCATGGGAATGCAGCAGTTGCTGCGACTTGCTGATAACGCTGTACAAGATGTCCGCTCTGGGAAGTCTCGGGAGACATCTTCGGGACGGGGACCGCAGGAGCAGAACGCAACTCGCTCGGATACCAAATCTCGCGGAACAGCAAGAAATCCTGTGCTTGTTTGGCGTTGATGGACACGGCCATGGGGCTCACGTTGATGATGGCCGAGACTCCGCTGGTTCCGCTCACATGCTTGCTGTTCATAAATGATAAAGTGATCGAGTCCAACTCGAAACTTGCGGTTGACTCGCGTGAATACACATGCTGGACTGAAGCATGCAGTTTGGTGAAGTCTCCTGAGATGGCAAAGAAGTTTCCTTGCTCTGAGGACCTCACAGTGTTGACAGTAAAGTAGATGTTGTCAAAGCATGTCGTGGCAGCAACCCGAGCAATAGGTTGACAACTCAAAGAGAACTCTTGTCTGCAAATCCTCAGACCCAGGTTGAGCTTGAGTCGACCCAACACAGCGCTCGGGTCCGCTGTGATGATATTATCACCTTCTCCAGACTTGTTAGGAGTTGGTTTAGACTGTTCCTCTTCGCTTGGCTGTTCGGTTTCCTCGTCATCTTTGACCACCTGCTTCACACTTGACAAAATGTCCATAACTAGTGGTACAACAGAAGGGTAGAGGATGTTGCTCGAGGCGTCAACTTTGATCTCTCCATACAGCGATGGATCATCTTGCGCATCATCGCGATATTCAACCTTCCATGCCAGTCCGGGACTGCGAAGGACTGTTCCACTCCCAGAATCATCCGTGTTAAATTGTCCATATTTGCCTGCGGGCGAAGGGCGGCCGATCATCTTTGTCGAGTTATTTAATGGTCTCTTGCTTGCAATGTAGACGACAGCACCGGCGAAATCGGCGTCAATAAGTAGACTTTCAAGCCTCTTGTTACCGAAAATGTTTCGCTGTTGCTGTGGCTTGGGTGCTTCATCTGGCCTCTTCTCTGCTGTGACGGCGGTGTTCCATTGTGTTGATGCTTGCGCGATGTTGTTTAGCGAGAGGGTAATCGACTCGGCCAAGTGTGCAGCTGGCACAATAAAAGCAGACGTCAGTCGCAAGTCCAGAGACTCGCCAACAGCCTGGAATGCCATGCGTCGCGCAGACGCAGTTGACATGTAGGCAATGTTGAATGTAATCACGGGCAACAGCGCCGAGTGAAGTGAGCGAACATTCAAATCCTGACCTGGAGGCACCATCTGGAGTTGGAAGTTCTCAATCGACAGCCGAGCAGATCGTCTTGTTCTCGTGCCGAATTCGAAGAGTTTCACTGACAAGACAAGATCCTCTTTGGTGCTCGACTCGTCAGTAACACTGTCTGCGACGCTCCAACGGACACGGATATTTCTGAGCTCGAATTGGTATTGCACAGACGCAAGGACCGAGTCGATAAGATCGACCTCTTCCGGCTCTACATCACCATTGATGGTGATTTTTGGCTTTGTTTGCCTCAGCTTCCTCAGATAATCCAGTTCACGAGAAGTATCGAGGTCCTTGATCTTCTCGCCCATGTAGCCAAGAACGTCAACAACGGTCGAGATGGTCTCTGGGGCCAGATCACACTCAAAATCGTCACTCCTAAAGTTGAACGCCCAGTCTTCTTTGCCGTCATCACCCAGACTTGAGCTGGCAGAGACTTCTACACCAACTCCCAGATTGCCGCAAGACCGCATGGAGTCTTCGCGGCCCCTGCGAATATCGAGACCAATATGGCTGAGGTTGAGATGGATCTCTGGATACTTAAGGATAGGGCCGTGTGTCTCATGTCGGTTGGACGCGTGCAAATGAGCTCTATCTAAAGAAAAGAGTACTTGCGCCATGGGCTCAACTTCTGACTTGAGTGAGGTCTTGGCAAACACTTGGAGGCCAGCCAAGGTCAAATGGACGTTGTATACAACCTTCAAGTCGGGGTGCTCTGGCTGAACAGGCTCAGGTGCCGGCTTGGGAGCATCGTTCGTATCTGAGCTGAAGATATCATTGATGCGATCTTGAATCATCTTGGTTTGCTGCTGTAGTTCTTGGACGGCACTTGATACTTGTGGCCTGTTAAGTGCGGTAAGGAGACTGTAGACAGCAGAAGCATCCAGATGAACGACCTCCAACGATGAAAGAACGTTGATTTGGTGCTCTGTTTGACCCGTATGGCTTGTGATCCGGCCGTTGGTCGGAGGAATCTGAAGGAGAGAAATGCTGCGAGGCTTGTTTTTGACATTGATTTGCATCTCATGATAATTCTCTTTGATGTCAAAGTCGAAGATGATCTCTTTACCAAAGTTTGCTGCTGCCGCTGCTCGTGCCACAGTTCCAGTAATCTTGTAGGTGAGAGACTGAAGAAACGGGATCGTGATGCTGTACTCGTCTAGGAACATAGCAAGATTGCATCTCACGCATGAAAGGCGATCTGCCATTTTCTTTTGCTGGCCCTGCTCTTTGGGCTTTGACAGGCTGGCAAGCTGGTTCTTCAGGCCATTCACCGTTTGAATCTCGTCACCAAGAAGACGATCAAGTACTTCCATGAGCCCGATTGGGTCCTCCTTGACCGCAAATGTCAGATTCCGACTACTAGCACTGGCCTTGATTGTATGATTCGCTGCTTTGTCTGTGTTCTGAAGCTCATGGGATATGAAGATGCTTGGGTACTTCAACTGCGTTATGCCCAGGGAATGTGAGTTGCTATGAAGTGCTGAAGTAATAACGTTACAGTTCAGCATCAGACTCATAGCACTCGAATTATTGTCACCAGACTGGTGGAGTAAAGACATCTTCAGTCCGTGACTCAATGTTCTGGCCTTGAGGTTGACTGTCTCCAATTCAATGGCACCTCTTGTTACCTCTACAACGACGTGGACAGGGGGCCAAGCAGCAGGATCAGGCTTCGCTCCGGCCTTGGGTTTTGAGATGATTGGCATTGGCTGAGCTTGGCTCTGGCTCTTGCTGTAGAGTTGCAGTACCTCCTCAGCCAACTCACAGAGCTCCCAATTCAGGTTGATGCCTACCTCAGCACAGAAGATATTTAAAGTGGTGAAAGGAGCACCGGGTGTTTCGCCAGCAGCTTCACGCTCATGCATCTGCTGGTCAATTCTTGCGGCCATGTCAACAAAGCCGATCTTGTTCTGCTTTGGCCCAGGATCGAGAACAAGTTGGAGCTCCGCAAGTCTGCAGGCACCGAGAAGGGGTAGCTGATCATGAGGTGCTGCGCCTGATTCATCCAATCGACCAAAGATGTTGGTCAAGACGAGCGAATTCTTCAGATCTTCCATATCCCAGCCGCGCCATTTCTCGAACGCATCAACCGCGTATTGCGCAGCATCTTCTGGTAGCTCTGGAGTGCCATTGAAGCACTGCCGGAGTAGTTGAGACTTGGATTGCTTATCCATAGTAGCCCATATCTGACGAAGTCGCATAGCCATCTTCCAAGAATCAGATGTACGAAGATGATCGTCTGCAGATCGAAGTACAGCAGAAGGCCGAACCAAGAAGGACGGGTCATTGGTTGACTTGCCCTGTTGAAGGAGGCGATATGTAAAATACTTGTGGCGGGTATCGTGCTTCACCATAGTCTCGGAGAAGAGATGCCCAAGGTCAGATGCGATAGTGCCAGTGCGATGAATTAACGAGGCAAGGTACTCGATTTTGCCTGAAGCGGTACTTCCAACCACTGATCCTATATCTGCATCAATAAACCGAACTTCTTTCTCGCCTATGGACACAGTAACGTCGTCGATCTGTGCCATTACGGCAGGCTGGGGTTCCTGAAAAGACGGTTTACGTTCGGATGCAGCAACTTCTGCTGATCCTAGGCGCAGCTGAAGTGAGGTTCTTGAATGTCGTGTTTCGTCTCGAAAGGGGTCTTCCCAGTTGGTCGTTGTCCGCGTAACCATAGACACCTTCGAGATTGTAAGATCGTATTGATCATGGCTGTCCAAGGAATAGTTGGAAGAGTCCTCAGCAGTCGAGTTGAGGAGCCTGAACGAGGCGTTTGGTATCCGAATCATAAAGTCCTTGATTTGGCCCTTGGTCCCACGCTCTTTTTGCCGGTCAAAAATTTGAGTCATAGCATCAACTTGAATCGCGTCCAGCAAATCCTCCGGCTCGTTTGGCTGCAGGGCATCCAGAAGAGAGGCAGAATAACGTAAAGCTGATGGGTTGACAAATCCAGACATGCCGGATGGGAATTCCACAAGAGCGCTGAGGTAAGGACGATCCTCACCCAAGCCATTTGGATCGATATCGTCCAAGCCTATGCTTATCGTGTCAAGTCCATCATCTTCTTCGCCCTCTTCAATGCTCTGGAAGGGCACGTCGTGCGTATTTGGCCGCAGCCCATGAAGTGGAAACTGGGGCGAAACGTACTGACTAGAAAATGCCACAGAGGAGTGTGCAAGATCATCTTTAGCAGCATAGTCATAAGCTGAACGATGGGATCCGAAAGAACCTCTCGGCCGTAAAGATGATCGGTTGTCCGCTGAAACGGGCCTGGCTCCAACATAATCACTATGCTTCGATCTGGCTCGAGCCCTGTGTTGTTGTCTTTGTGCAAGCACAACGCTGCCATTGCTAGATCCTGCGAGAGAAAGAAAAGAAGATTTACGACTCAAGGCTCGTGACTGATTTGACCCTACCGTCCTGCGTGAAACATCATCCCTTCCACCACCCTCAAGTGAAATAGCTGGATGAGGGGGCGGAGGGGCGCATTGAGCTGGGGGATCTACCGCTTCCGGCATAAGCTCATCAAGATATTCCGGGAGGAGGAGGAATTCGACTCGATGCGTGCGCTGGTCCTCCCGTTGAACAAGTTCCTGTTGAATCCTTCTTTCTTCACTAAAATTGAACTTGCGTCCAATAACAGCAAGGCGGATAGTTGTTCGAAAATGGGCATCTGTTTCCACGGGATGATGATATCTGGCTTTTTGTCTTCCTGCCGTTTCTGCATTCACGCATGAAACTTGAATGTTGGGCACAACGATGTCGGCACGCCTAGAGTAATGCGACCTGGCCCAATCGTTGAAGCAGACATCTATGGCATCGGTTGAGGCCAAGAAAGCAGCTTCGTCGACGTGCAACCAGACTTGTATAGATGCCACAGCAACTCGGGCAAATGTTATGTCATAGAAGATCAATGACGAGTATGGCACCAGGGCATTTTCAAGGTCGTCAAAACAGAAGGCAAGGGCTTTGCCGCCGCTTGCTACTGCAACAAGGAATTCAGATGTGCACTCTCCTGTGATACCGCCTACTTCAACATCCCAGTTGCAGACATATGCCGGTTCTGACGGCGGTAATCCAAAGAGCTTATGGCCGAAGAGTCTTACGCCGTCGATGAAAAGCTGGGTATTTGAGGAAGACATGCCAGGAGAGTCCAAGGTACCTTCTGTGCATCCCAAGGAAAGACTCACAGGGCTGACCTCGACCTCAACCTCCATAAAATAGTTTGTAAACCGCAAGTCGACAGATATACTAGCCAGCTCGCCTTCAATGTACCGATCAGCCGAGTAAAGGTTGATAGGTAGCATGATTTTCGGATCCTCTATTCTAACACCGAGGATAACGTCCATATCGTTAGACTTCTTAGGGGGAGGCTGAGTTACAGCTTCTGCGTCCGGGTTCGTCTTCTTCAACTGTAGTTGATTTTGATATTCATCCAGCGTCCTGAAATGGACGAACTCTCCGAAGTAATTGTCTTTCAACAGGATAACGTAACGGATAAGAAAGCCGTACAAGTAGATGTATGGTGATTGACCGCGGACATTGAGAACCAGAGTATCTGTGTTTGCTGCCGACGTTGTCGCGTTGTAGTTATAGCTTCCATCTATCGCGAGGCCTTCAATATGAGCCAGCTGTTTGGACGAGAGAAAAGCGGCCTGAGTGTTCCACTGAGGAACTTGAAGTGCCATGTCCAGTTGATCAGCACGAACATCGAAAGGGATAGCGTTTTTGTTCGGCCGAAAAGTGTCGGCTGGGATACAGGACTCGGCGGTTAAACAAGGGCTGGAGAGGATGAGATAAGTGTTATCTTCAATAACCGTCGCTTTGTCGATGATGTTAGCCTCGTTGACATTGAGGTAGACTTGTAACGATTGTAAACTGAGATTAAGATGGTATTTGAAAGGCACAAAAACCAGATAGTCAGCAGGGGGGCCAGTTGTCCAGTCATCAACCAGATCTGTAAGTAGGAAGATATGATCCCTCAGCATAAAGAGCTCCATTTTAGAGCTAGTGATGTTGAAATACCAGTTCCTAAGCGAGTTCCATGACAGCGGGTTCGAAAGGTCGCAGGATATCCGTTGAGCTCCAGAGCGCCACAAGAGATCGTGATTGACACTGCTCCAGAGCTCAGAACCAGGTAGATCGACATCGAGCTTTGTTGTATAACCTGTGGAACTAGCCAGCATATCCATATTAAACTTGACTGATGAGTTCGCAGGTAACTTCACTTCAAGCCATCCTGCAGGCCTTGTCTGGGTCGTCGCATCCCCTTTGCTGTTCTTCTTGGCCCGGTTCCTCTGCTTCCGTTTGGTGGGAGGTTTTGCGTGTCTTATAGGTGGTTCTTTTCCGCGCCAGCGCCAGTTCTTGGATCCTTCTCTGATGTGTACCCTCAAAGTAACCGCATCATCCATTTCAATGTAAAGCTGGAATGTTGTAGCGACTCGCCAGTCTCCTGGTTTCAACGGTTTGGCGGGCGTGGCATCTTTGCATAGTGATGGGAAAAAGAAACGCTGCAGGTCTGCTCTTTGACGATCTGCCCAAGGTCCATAGTTCATTGTTCCTCCTTTTACCGAGAAGTGCATACCCCACGCCGGAGGCTCATCTCCATTGATGCTGATTGGAAATGTTTTTGTGCCTCCATAGCGACTTTGATCTGGAACCTTTCCTACAGCATCCCAAAAAACCGTCAGCACAGCTTCCGGGCTGTCAAGAACCGTTGTCACAGCGGCATATTCAACGGCTGCCCAGCGAGCTCTATCATCTCGATCACGGTCATCTAGGTAACGGGTCAAGCCTTGCCATTGATTTACACCGGGGACTTGCGAAGTAGCGGTATTCATGGCAGTCCGTGAGTCGGTTGAGAAGGATTCAACAGAACGCCGCCAATAGGGGACCAAATTTCGCAGGGTGTTGACGGCCTTTCGTCGATGATGTCGAAAAAGTGATCGCTTCGATATCACCTCCTGGCCTTGGGTGTTATCACGATCTCGCATCGCCCGAGCGACCTGGTCCTCCTTGAAGTCTTCGTTCTCCTTCATCTCAATGACCGGATGGTGAAATTGGACCTTGAAATTTTGTCGATAAGGATCGGGTGTAGTCGTCTCCGAGGCGTCTACCTCCACGTCTAGCGAGTCGGCTTTGGCGATTAGAATGGCCTTTGTGTTTTCATTGCCTATAACAGCAGCGGCCTTCTGGCATCGAACATGCAACGGGAATAATCGGAGCATGAAAGGCAGTTCATGGTCACCGCAATTGGTATTCTCACCATCTTCGCCGCTTCCAAAACCCGTCGTCGTACGTCGGAACATTTGTTTTGCCCGCTCGCTCAATTCTTGCTTCACATCTACACCCTTCTCGTCTTGACCTAACCCGTCTGCAGCAGCATCCCCCTCTTTCTTTGGCCCTCGAGGCCGTACTGTCGTTTCATCCTTTTCTGGCACCCCGCTTGAGTGCGCGTCGGAGTCATTAGGTTGAGTCAGGCCTGCTAAGATACCATCGTAGGCTGGACTGCGATTGTACACGAACCATTCCAGGCCAGTCAGGTCCACCTGGATACGGCATGGAAGCTCGGCGTTCTTAGCGTCGCTCGTCGGCGTAGCATCGGTAGATGGTTGCTTAGATTTTCGAGTGTTGATGATATCTGCGTCCCGGACTCGTCGAAGCCAATATCGCCATGTTATGTACCCATGTTGAACCACAAACGTTTCGTTTTCGCCGTGATATCGTAGCCCTGTGAAGAATACTCGGCCGCCGAGGAGGGATATTTGAATAGCCTTGACATCTATGTAGACTCGGTAGTTATGCCAGGTGTAAGCGCGGAGAGCAGATGAGACGATCGAGGCGAAGACTCGGTTGAAGTAAAGGGTGAAGAAGATGGCTAAGAAACAGCATAGGGCGACGAAGATGAGGAATTCACTGTTGGAAGGTTCAGTCAGACATGAATTGGACAGACAGAGGCAGGATAACGTACTAGTTGAATCTGGGAGTATTCTCGGCGGCTCTAGCTACAACAACCATCGCATTGTCGAGGGCCGGCGACGTAATGTTCATATTGGATAGCCTCAGGGGAGCTCACGGAACTCCACTGGATGATCCGGAGATGCGTCGCATTATAGTACCAGTGGCTATTAGGTCGTTATACTTGGGTTATGAACAGACAATTCGAGCTTCGGTGATTAAAGCATCCATAATAAGCTGGCTTGTTGATGCTGGAGTCGGTCAGGAGCTGCAGCTGTCAGGTCATCCAAAGTACCTAATCTCGACAGTTCGCGACAAGACCGCGGTTGTTGAGGCCTGGGGCCCGTCAGTTAACGGATACCTAGGTGGGTGTCTAGGTACTTTAAATTATCCCCTGTCGCTCAGTGGATGCAGGGCAGCGGAGCCACTATTAATGGCTTTGCTTCAGTAGGTGGTGATGCTAGCGCCCCGCTCAATAAGAGCCCGTCCCGGGTCGAAGCTACGTCCAGTCTTGGCTGATTCGTTCTGCAGCATCTGATTTCAGAATTAGTACTCCATTGCAGGAAATTGACTTTGAGGGATGCTATCTTGCAGATATCAAGATGATAGTAGTAAAGCCACTGAACCACACCAGATAGCTTTACTAAACTAGGTCAAAGGCTTTAATCTAGTCTAGTCTCAATATGAACACAATATTTAATTAATTTGGAAGTTAATTGCCCGTGACTATTCTAGGTAAGAGCGCATCAACAATAAGCCGTCCCGGAGCTCACATTCCTGAGACACCTCACCTTATTACGTACCGCACTCAAGGCATCATCTGAACGGCATAGCTTCCTCCACGGCTGCATGGCCAGAACACACCTGACTATCACGACAGCCTGAAAGCGTCGTAATCGTCGTGGAAGGCATCCATTTGAAATTCTGACATATCCTGTCTCGTTGCTACTTGCAATCCGCCGAATACTCTCGCGCAATCAGCCAGACATGTGCTAGGACACGAGCTGTTCCTCGCATACCTATTCAGACTTCTTGGCCGACTACCAACCGCCGCATTACAATGGAGGATTATGTCGAGGTCTTGGCCAATGGCGGCACCGGCCAGAAGCTCACCTATGCCACTACGGTGGTTGCTGGTGTTGCATCACTTGTTGCGACAGTACTTTCGGTCATGTAGGAGCTCTTTGCAGCACTCATGAACACGCAAATAGCTAACCATAACATTTATAGCTCAATAATGCTGCAGGCCAAAAACTATCGCAAACCCCTTCTGCAGAGATACGTCGTGCGAATTCTCCTTATGGTGCCTATATACTCGATAGCTTCATGGACAAGCATGGTTTCCTTGAAAGCTGCCGCATTCCTCGATCCAATCCGCGATATTTACGAAGCCTTTACAATCTACACATTCTTCCAACTGCTCATCAACTATCTCGGCGGTGAGCGGGCTCTTATCATCATGACACACGGCCGAGCTCCTGTGGATCACCTCTGGCCTCTGGATCATGTTCTACCTAAAGTCGATATTTCAGATCCCCACACCTTCTTATCTATCAAGCGCGGCATCCTCCAGTATGCTTGGCTGAAGCCTGTTCTTGGCCTATCCGCCATCATCATGAAAGCGACCGGCACTTATCAGGAAGGTTATATCGGCCTTACTTCAGGCTACCTCTGGAGCGGCATTGTCTACAACATCAGTGTCACTGTTAGTCTGTATGCGCTTGGACTATTCTGGGTTTGTATGCATCAAGATCTAAAACCCTTCAGACCGGTTCCCAAATTCTTATGCATAAAGCTCATTATCTTTGCCTCCTACTGGCAGGGTTTCTTTCTGTCCATATTGGTGTTCCTGGGTGCAATCCCCGATAATGTCCAAGGATACACCCCAGACAATCTTGCAGCCGCCATTCAAGATGCTCTCATTTGCATAGAAATGCCTATTTTTGCTGTGGCGCACTGGTATGCTTTTTCATGGCATGATTTCGCTGACAACAACATTCTTTCCGCGCGTATGCCCCTCCGACACGCTTTCAAGGATGCCTTCGGCGTGAGGGACCTTATCGAGGACTCGAAATTGACTTTCCGAGGCGATACCTACGGTTACAGAGTTTTTGATTCTGGCGACAAGGTCATGGCTCATGAAGACTCCAAATCGCGTCTTGCAAGACTCAAAGAGGGCATGAGATATGAACGTGGAGGAAAAGGCAAATATTGGCTTCCCAAACCTGGAGAGGTCAACTCTACAACGCCTCTTCTCAGAAACAATGGAGAATCCAGCGATAATCGCCCGGATCAAATCAATGAAAACACACATGGCACCTTCGAGGAGCCTGAGGTGGATGCAGATGAAGATCGTCTGTACGAACAAGCGCGACAATTGGAGTACGGCGACTGGAATGTAAGTAGGATAGTCCCCCATAAGGCTTCCCTCGTCTGACATGAAACAGTATCCCGTTATCACAGCCAGCGAACCACTGAGAGAGCGGTATCGTTCTCCTGGAAGCTTTGGTACGAGGTCTCCTGCTTTTGCCAGCCCATCCGTGAGGTCGCCAGCAACAGAATATCCACCTTCCACCAGCAAAGGCAAGCAAAGGAGCAGAGAGCATATACCTGCACGCAGTCCCCGGCCTGAGCCTGAACCTGAACCCGTGGTCTCAATTAAGAAGAAGAAGAAGCCCAAGAAAGTGGTCAAGCACGCAGAACCAGACCCAAGCAGTCTGGGCTTGGGCAAGGGACCTCCTGCTCCCGCACAAACTGCCCAGATTGGTGGGCATGATGGACAAAACAGCCCTGATAACGAAGAGTCCAGAGCATGGGGCGACAATCGAGATCAGCCACAGCCCCACGACGCCACCCCAAATAACCAGTCAAGTTATACCATAGACGATGAAGAGTTCCGGAATGTTTGGGGAAGAGACTAGGAATCTAGATAACCTGGCTACTTTGTTTACACCAGATACCCTTTGTCTGCTTAAGTTGTGTTCGGACTCGGGAGCATAGCATGGAGTTATGGTTAGCAGTATACAAGACATTATTTTTGTATTTATGTCTTCTCTATTTGTAGCGCGGTTCGTTTGTATTGTGTGGGTAGTTAGATCAGGCATAACTTAATGTACCATATGTATTCACGCAAATACTCACTTGAGCTTCTGTATCATAAAAATCATGTAAACATCATGAGCACTCAGTCAAACAACACACTTCCCATTTTAGACTCCTCTATCCAAGTTCTGTGCATCCTCTATACCCCAAGTCCTTTTCAACTATCAAGCATAACTCAAGCCCAGGTCAAGCTAAACACCTCGGCTCCATGTCTCGAGATACCAACCTCGGACTTTCCATCAGCGCTCTTCACACTGGTAGGAATCTTCTCACCCTTCCTCTCCAGGATGATCTTGTTACCCGAAACCTCAGGCAGCTTATAGAAGCGGCGTCCGTTGCGGCTGAAGAAGTTCTCAAGCTTCTCCTGTGTAACATCGCCTTCTGAGATAACACCACGCTCAATTGCCTCCTCAAGACCGAGGAGAGCGAGCTGCACCACATATGGCTGAGTGAATACACCGGCAGGCGCCTTGCCCTGCTCAGCAGAGGTCTTAGACTGCAGAGGGTGGGGGGCGCTGTCGCTGCCACTGGGATAATGTTAGTACCAAAGCTATAATTGCAGCTATGAATGGCTTCTCGGGAACTTACAAGAAGAACTTGGTGTTGTCGCTGATAACAGCCTTGACCAACGCGTCTCTATCAGTGGGCTTCTTGGGAATTGGCTTGCAGAAAGCGAAAGGATCGCAGCAAGCTTCGTGAGAAGTGAGGTAGAGATGATGGGCGGTGATAGTTGCTGTGTAGTTGATTAGAGATGAGTTTCATTCAGTATCAGTGGGAGAGTACGGAAACATACCACCAACGGTAGGGCCACAAGCCTTGACGGCCTCCACGGCTGCAGCAGTAGTGCAGTGCTCAAGCTTAAGAAACCATGTGTCAGCTTTCATCTAGAAACACAAACATTCAGATAGACATACCACAATGCGCAGTTGAGGGAACCGCTCATGTAGTTGCTTCAGGGTAGGAAGGAAAGCTTCCTCAAGGGTTGTACCAGCCGGCGCAAGAGATTCCAGAACCTCTCCGTGAATGTTTAGTACTGTAAAGGACTACCAGTTAGTTTTGGTCTGGTATGACGAAGGGCGACAAGTAGCAAATGAACTCCTCAACTTCAAGGGAGCCAGCGAAATTTAAACGTGTGAATACAGAGATACTTACCGATTCCATGCTTTTCCATAGCAGCAAAAGTCTCGTAGAAGGCTGTAATGTCTGAAACACCGCTCTCCGAGTTGGTGGTAACGCCTAAATAGTGTAAATGGTGCGATATATCTGTAAACGAGAGAGCTTACCCTGGGGGTACAACTTGACACCGGTGACACCAGCCTCAGCAGCTTTAGCAATCACTTCTGGGGTGATTGAAGGGTGAAGCTGCTAATGGTTAGGGATAAGTTGTATTAATAATGGGAATAGACTGACATAGAGAGACATAAGGAAGTTGACATCTTGAGTGATGGCGGTCAACTTGGACTTATAATCAAGCACCTTAGGACAAACTTGTTAGCTCTTATTCAGGATTTTAGATACGGTTGCAGTGTACATACCTGCTCGACAGAAGTGAGAGGAGGCAGCTACTCATAGATATGGTTAGTATTCAGTTGTATAAGACCGAAGCTTTTCGTTCCGCCGTTCGCCAGACTTGGCATCACTTAAACAAGACATTCACGAGGTAAAACATACGAGATTAGGCATACTATATCACCATTAGCTTCTGTGATATTCATCTTGTTCTAGGATACAGAGTCCATACACAAATACCGTATCAACTCCACCCTGGCGAACAGTCGGGACCACTAAGTCCATCAACTCGCCCTGTCTTAAATGAACATGCATATCAGCCGCGGCCGGAAGTTCAAGTCGCTGGATGTTCTTCATCTTGAAAGAATTATAAGGCGTGCCCGTCAAATGTTGGTAAAAATGTGAGTGTAAGTAATTATTATAAGTATAAGTTCATGGGCAGCTTTCTGAACCCTTGTACTCGATAAGACAGCCATTGATAACCGAGACGCGGGGTGTAACTTTTTTTTGTGCTCACTGTGGGGGCATCGGAGAATTACTACCAATAAACCTCCAGAGCCTGTAGCGGATAAACTATACACCGTATCTACAGGCGGTGTGATAAATTTGTCGGTCTGCAAAGGCAGAATCGCAAGCCACGGCACAATCCCATCACCAAATCTCAGCCCTACGCTATTCATACTCCTCTCACGCGAAGTCTACTCGGCTTCCAGCACTGGCCTCTGGTGGAATCGGCGTATTGGACGCCTTGACGGATCACATTGCGGGCGCGGCGCTTGCAACGACGCCCCAGAGTGCGCAATGGGCCGCAAGCCCAATCCCCTCATCCTCGAGTACTTCGTTCGAGGCCCCAAGCTCAACGACAACAGTAACCGGTATCCGCATACGTGTAAACAATGCGGTGAGAACTTCCCAAAGGGCAGGATTGATAGTCTGACGACTCACATCACCAAAAAATGCCCCGCCATCTCCGAATCGGATCGAATGCGCGCGTGCCTCGAACTTCATGGCATTACCAACGCCCGAGCACCGCCTCCCGAACGACCACGCCCCGAGACGCAGCCGAATGAACAGCCTGTGGATGTTCCCAATCTCCCGCAAGGTTGGAGCGCTCTTGAGACCCTCGCCGAGGCCTCGCGACAAGTGGATTTGAACGAGAACAACCGTGGCCAGAGCGTACAAGGTGCTACTGTTGACCCCGCTGACCCCGCCAACGCTCAGCATGTCTCGGATCGCTTCGAGCTTCAAGAGCAGTTCACTCTCGAGAATCCCCCTATGAGCTATGAGAACCGATCACAACAGGGGAGTAGAGGTATGTCACCAGTGCTTCGGTATGCGAGAAGCGATCCTAACACGAGTTTCCAGCTGTGATTCAAACATCGCTTCCTGGAGCCGAACTGTCACCCGAAGAACGGCTTCAAGCATTACTCCCCAACAGTGTTGCCTCCCCCGAAGCCTCGAATATATCAGTTGCCGTCGCCGCGACAGCGAGGCTAAACCCTTCGCTACTCGATCCCCAGCTCGTTAACGAGAACGGAGCATCGACACCGCCTCCGCCCATGGATATTCCAGCTCCAATCGAAACCTCACCTAGTGCTGTAACAGCTCCAGATGCTGGAATATCACAGCCCTGGGGTGAAATGACCTACCTTGCGACCGCTTCACCAGTGCCCCTGGTGCATGACCATCCTCCGCCCCCTATTCAAATGAACCGAGGCGGCATCCGGATGGACACAGGTGACGGACAGCTCAATGGGAGACCCCGCCACGCTCGATCGCGCTTCACTGCTGCACGGCGCAAGGAGGTTCAAGAGGTTCGCAAGATCGGCGCTTGTATAAGGTGTAGAATCCTCCGCAAGAATTGCGGCAAAGGAACACCTTGTGATACTTGTCGAAAGGTATTAGCGCCCCGAGTATGGAGGACCGGCTGTGTCCGAACGAGACTTCAGGAGCAACTTGACCTTTACTCGGCTGGTGTTCAGGTTGTTTTGTCCCAGAATCGAATCAACCTTTTGAAGAACCAGCTACAGATGACTCAAGATGGCACCGTAATAGAGGTCTCACACTTTCCTGAAACAGGGAAGGTCATCGTCCTCGAAGCTATGGTTGCTCTGCTTGAGCCTAGTGAGTCGCTGGCGGAAAGTCGTGGTAGCAAGGAATCTTTCTGGCAGGTTATCATGATCGATCAGGACAAGGAAGATGTCCCGAGCAAGGTGGAGGCTTACATGCGGGATGTTTTCCATCTTTTCGTTGAACGAGAGCCCTCAAAGTTCATGCGCGTCACTCTTGAGCTTGCACTTCAGCAATTGGCAGAGTCTGAGGATGATTTACTGCGAAAGTCATTGGAGTTGTGGGGCTTGGTAGAGAGCATCGATCGCGAGAGACAGTGGAACGTTGTCGAACGACCAGCTGATGAAAGAGAAGAGGCCAGGCGCATTCAGGAGGCCAAAAGCGAGAACGATGCCGATATATACACGACTCTTTGCATGCAGCTCAACGCGGCAGCGGAGAGAAAGGCCAATAACACTTCTAAAGCACTGCTCAGCGGCATGCATCGAGTGCTCCAGGACAGCAAGGTCAAGGTCAACTTCAAGATGTACCTGACGGCAATTATTTTCCTCAACTGTCTCGAAAAATCCACCTGGGCGTTCAAGGCCTGGGAGCAAGATCACCTCCGTCCTGGATGGCCTTTGGAGAGAGATCCCAGCGTCTTCACTCAACAAGGTGGAAATCTAGCAGGATTGTTGAAGATGCTCTTGGCGATTCGCAAAGCTTTGCCACAAACACTTCGCAGCGAGTCGGGCAAGCTGGTCACTTCAGAACAAGACCCCGTGGTTGTGGCTTATTTCCAAAGCATTGACCTAGACTGTAAGTACATCTAATCTTGTGATACACTTGATCCTTTGCTAATCGCTTCTGTTAGACGACTCCATCCTTACTCGGCAAGAGGGTTCTCCCTTTTCTCCTGCTGACTCCCGATCGCTTGAGATGATGTTCTGCTCCCATCTTCTCATCACAAACACCCCTTAGATTACCCCTTACAAGCCGAAACTTGACACATCTTGTACACGCTTTGAGAGAAAGGTGTACTTGACATGAGCAACTGAGAAAGAAGACGACCTTGATTTCCACCATTTAATGGCTAATGACTGGACGGAAAAGCAAATGAATTTTGATACCACAATGATGCATGTATGATTAATAACAGGGCGTTTTGGTCAACGCGACTTATATGTTCCGGGAGGACGAAAACAAAAATAACAAAATAGACATGAGGACTGTGGTTCAAAACTGGCGTTTATGGCATAGACAAAAAAACAAGATACCTCGGGGTTTTCTTGATGAGGGAGGTATAGGGTCTTAAATGGACTTTTGAAACAAGAAAAGTCCATTATAATTCACTTCGCTTCATCATTGCTCTTTGCTTATATATAACCTTCAAATACATTAGGCCATTCGCTCCCGAACCCCTCGTTAGCCTGTAGAGTCCATTGTTGTTGTCATGTCACCATCGTCATCCTTCTCTTGCTGCATTACGGATACAGCGCTACCATCGAGACGCGGCTCTGGAGTCTCCTAGACTGAGATGCCGCTGTTGTTTCGGCTGGGACCGCCGTGGCCAGGCCTCTTTGGCTTCTTGAAACAAGCAAATTCATTCTTGCTTGCCTCCCTCAGCCGTTTGAGAACGGTGCGCATCTCAGTTAGCTCGCCCTGCAGACGTGCCCTGGCTTCGTTATCTGTACGCGCATCAAGCTCTTGATAGATCTGGCTCTGCAGCTCCGAAGCCCGCTCAGAAGTGTAGTGACTGAGCGTTTGTGCGACAAACTCGACGTCGAGCGTCGCTTGCATAAGGGCCTCAAGGGTGTAGCGTGGGCGACGTCGGAAGGCTTCGAGGAGCTGGGTAGACGTCTGCTCAAGGAGGAAGGACAGGACTTCGACGGTTAGAGCTGGAGCAGTAGTAGAGACTTGGGAATGGACGAGGACAAGGGTGAGAAGAGCCTCATAGACATAAGGCTTGGCTGCTTGAGTGCGTTGGCCCTGACCGGGTGCCCAGTCAGGGGCTGCGATACCAGAGTGAATGACATCGCGAAGTCTCTCGATTGACTGCTTCGTGTAGGATTGGAAGAGGCGTTCATGAATTTGTCCGAGAACCTCACGAATCTTTTTGGACTCATCAGTCAACTTTACAGAGAAGGCGTTCTCAAACTGCAAGTTGAGACTTGGCACCACTTGTGATCGCAGCGACGAAAGGTTGCTGAGGGTCATGAGCATGCGGATATTCTACACAAAATCGTCAGTATGATAGAATTGTTCGAACTGATAGTAGAAGACTCACCCTATCCCCTGAATCCAATGTCCCCTTGCCCGCCATAGTGGGCGCTGCAGCTGATGCAAGCGATCGCTCACCCTCGATTGACCAGTCATCTTCGGTCTTCTTCAAAGATCGCTCGGCATTCTCGACCATGCCACTCAAAGCCTTGTACAAGGTAGTAACATACTGGCTGCGAACCATCTGAAGCAGCTTGGTTGGGGGCGGCAAGACAATATCTCCAGAACCCGACCTCGACATGGCGTCAGGGATGTACAGAATCTTTTGCATACCCGACAAGACTGTCCCCTCAAAGGCGGCAAAACTCGCGGGCATGCGAGTCACGTCGCCCATCTCAACTGAGCGCTGCCAATCTTCGACATACTTAATGTTCTCAGCATCACGGTTCCAGGCAGCGCACAATGCTGTGACACAGCGCTCTCGGGAGCCCCCAACAAGGCTTCTGAGGCGATCTAGAACCTGGCCTTCTCCTGACTCAATTGGTTCAATGCTCGCCAAATCACCCGCTCCAGCACCGACCAAAGTCAGCATCTTGGACAGATAGTGAACTCCGCTGATGGAGTTGGACCAAGGAGGCCAGAACGCCAGCTTTTCCCAGACCTCACCTCTCTTGGGTGAGGGCGGCGGCATGTTGTTTGGATCAAAATTGAATCGAGGGTCCCGCGCAGAGGGTGAGAAAGTAGCAGATAAAGGCGTAGCTGGAGCAGGCGTGTTGGGAGATCCGGGCATTGGTGAGAAAAGCAGCGAGACATCCTCGGGAGGCATATCCACAAAGAAGGAGTAAACATGCTCTCGAAGCGAGTCCACCAGCTCTACTGCCCCCTTTCGCAACTCTGATACACGCTGCTGCGATAAGTCGTGATGATGCCGAGACTCCCCTCGGTATCCCACTGGAAGAGCGGCTTGAGCAGAACCGTTGATGAAGCCTTGCACTGTCTGCCAGAACTCAACCACCTCGCCCAAAATGCCTGTGTTGGACAGCAAATTGGTGAGGAACGATAACATCTTTTCCCAAAGCTCAATTACCTCAGGCGAATCGAATGTCAACGGCTTGTCCTCGATCACTGGCCGGCCCAGGGATCGAAGATGTGCGGCGATCGTATTTGGATTAGGCTTGTCGTTGCTAGCCAGTCTACGACGAAGCACCTCGATCTCAACCTTTGAGCGGTCTGCAGTCGACTGGATCTTGCCTTTGAGATGATCATATCGACTCAAAAGCCACACCCAAATAGGATTGTCGTCAGTGCCGAGTTCGAGAAGCAGACCAATGAGCTCCATATGCTGATCTTGGACACGACCAGTCGTGCCGTCTGCCCTGGACGCCGTGTGAAGAGTTACAAGCCTCTTCCACACGTCGCGTTTGAATGTGCGAATCTGCTGGTCCACATCGTGCCACATGCGTCCAGCTATCAACAATTGATAAAGCTGTGGCTCTGTCGGGGTCTCTTCTCCCAGCTCCTCGGCCACGCCGCGTGCACTATCAGCAATCCTTCTAGCCCTGGTGAATTCGTCGACTAGCGATTCATAATCCTTTCGCTTAATGCTGTCAGCTATCGCGGTGCTCAGCTCCACGTAATCCTTAAATCGAGTCAGATGGTTTGAGACGGTTTTGAGGTTTTCCTCCTTTTCCCGACCTCCCAGGGCAGGTCCCCATACATCCTCAGCTTTTGCTGCGACTTCTAGTAGTGGACCTTTAATGCCCAAGACACCATACTCGCTCTCCTTGGTCAACGCATTCTTCTTACGCGTATCGGGACTGGAAGGCATTGCAACGTTATTGATCCCTAACCCAGCGCCGCCAACCACACTGTTCCGAACGCTGCGGCGATGAGCTGCGTTGGCATGGCTGTTAGCGTCAGGGGGCTCAGTTCCGCGATATTTCATCTCTTTATAGACATTATCTATAGTTGCTTTCGCTTTGACGAATCTTTCAAAGTTGGTCTCAACTAGAACTTTGAGAGAAGCGGACTTTTGGTCGATGGATTGTGAGAGAACATCGAGACCGTGGAGCAGGCTTCGGGTGTCGGCGGTAGCATGCATTTGAGAGAGGAAGAGGGCTGGCGAGAACGTCGTTGAAGAGAGGAGGAATCGATTGCCTGTTGTACACATGCCGAGTCAGTGTATGCGGTCAAGATATGTAGTTAAGATGCGGTAACATACGTAGTCGATGATCATCCTGGATGGGCAAGCCAAGATGCTTGAGCGTTCTGACGACGCTATCTGTAGTTCCCAACGGATCCGGCTCATCTTTTTGCACAATATTGCCAACGCCACCCTGGTCGTCTTCCCTGGGAATGTTGCTCTTCCGCTGGCTTACAGCTCTTTCGAGCGCTTGATATCGCGATTGTCTCCGTTTCAGATTAGCCGTCTTCTCGCCCTCATCATCCTCGTCAAGATCTTCCAGGTCCTTCTCGGCAGGCCATTCTGAGGGATAAAGGGTAGGAATCTGATAGAAGTCGAGGATTGTACGTTCGGTATCGGCCATGGTAGTGGTGACGGTGGCCTAAGGGTAGGACAATCAGGGGATGCGTCGCATGCTCGATAGAGCGTGGTAGAGTGCGCCCGGTCGGGGCGTGGTGAAGTGGTTCTTTTGATCGAAATGAGTATTGTATTTTTAGATCGGCTTTAGAGACGTGTGACACAAACTATTATTTCAGGTGCACAAGGTTGAATAATTGCTCTGAGGTTTGATGCTGTGAACTGGGAGCCAAGGTAGGTAAGGTACAACCAGACAGCACCTGCGGTAGCTCATGCATGTGGCTAGGTCAGAGTGTGGGGTTGAAAGTGTGGCAGTTGTAGCTGTGGCTTGACTTGCAAGCTTGGACAGGATCATGACGAAAGCATGGTATTTGAGGCTCTGCTGTGGCTTATGAACCATTTACGTATTATCGCCTAAAGCTGCGGCTGCGGATGCCCACCGGCCCCTCGCTACTCGGGGAAAGAATCTCAAAATGGGAGAGGGAAAAAAAGAGGAGAGAAAAAAAATTGTCAAGCGTAAGTCCGCGCGGGATACGAGGCTGTAGCCGAAAGCAACATGTGGAAAAGACGCGGAAAAGTGGAGGTTGGTGGATAAAAACGCCGCAATTGCCTTGGTTTACCCACAATTGCCCGTGGCTTTCAGTGGCTAGTGGCCCTGTTTCCAGATACTTTCGGGCTGTCAGTGAGCAAAGCAGCATTGCATTGGCCATTTGGATTGGGCTCGGGATTGGCTTGTTTTCTTCTCCAACAAGTTTAACTTATTCTTTCCTCTCTCACTCTCTTCACTTCCTTGTCACGCTCTACCTACCTCTTCCTCTTCCTCCTCTTATTTCCTCTGTCCAATCTGCAGCAGCTCCTCTAGTATAACTGCTTTGCTCGTCTTCAAAATGCTGGCCATTCGAGCTCTTCAGACTCCCGTCTCCAGGCAAGCCCTGCGCGCTGCTCCCCGCGCTGCTGCATCCTGGACCGTCTACGTATGAGATCACCACCACCATGTCCTGTCCAAATCTTTTTTGTGCTGGATACTTTGGGCGCATTGCGAATAATTACTTACAATTCCTGCAGAACCGATGCTACTCTACCTCTGGCGAGAAGGTGGCCAAGTACAACGGCACCAAGGATGCCAAGGTACGTTTTGCGCTCTCATAACGCATCTTTTGGATGATCCAAGCGCTCGGCTGGACCGAGGATGGTGCCGAGATAAAATAGCTCAGTCACGATGCTTGATCACAGCTTCAATTGCAATTGATAGCTTGCTAACATGATGCGCAGGGCAACTACCTCGTCAGCTTGATCGAGGGTGACGGTATTGGCCCTGAGATCTCTCAGTCCGTCAAGGACATCTTCGCTGCTGCCAAGGTTCGTCATGACAACTCGTCCCTGTCCGTATAAGTGACACCAAAAGACGCTTACTCTAACACAACATCTCTTAGACCCCCATTGCTTGGGAACCTGTCGACGTCACTCCCATCATCAAGGACGGCAAGACCGCCATCCCCGACGCTGCCATCGAGAACATCCAGAAGAACAAGATTGCCCTCAAGGGTCCCCTCGCCGTACGTCAACATGAGCTCAACTCCCGCACATGATGATCCGGTTGCTAACATCTACCTTTAGACCCCCGTTGGCAAGGGTCATGTCTCTCTTAACCTTACCCTCCGACGAACCTTCAACCTCTTCGCCAATCTGCGACCCTGCCGTTCCGTCGCCGGCTACGAGACCCCCTACGACAACGTCGACACCGTCCTGATCCGAGAGAACACCGAGGGTGAATACTCTGGTATCGAGCACGTCGTTGTCGATGGTGTCGTCCAGAGCATCAAGCTCATCACCCGCGAGGCTTCCGAGCGTGTCCTGCGATTCGCCTTCCAGCACGCCGAGTCCATTGGTCGCAAGAAGGTCCGCGTCGTCCACAAGGCCACCATCATGAAGCTCTCCGACGGTCTCTTCCTCAAGGTTGCCCAGGAGGTTGCCAAGGATTTCCCCGGTATTGAGTTCGACGCCGAGCTCCTCGACAACAGCTGCCTCAAGATGGTCACTGACCCCACTCCCTACAACGACAAGGTCCTTGTCATGCCCAACCTCTACGGTGACATTCTCTCCGATATGTGCGCCGGCCTTATCGGTGGTCTCGGTCTCACCCCCTCCGGAAACATCGGTGACGAGTGCTCCATCTTCGAGGCCGTTCACGGATCCGCCCCCGACATTGCCGGCAAGAACCTGGCTAACCCCACTGCCCTCCTCCTCAGCTCCATCATGATGCTGCGACACATGGGTCTCACCGAGCACGCCACTCGCATTGAGTCCGCCATCTTCGATACCCTCGCCGAAGGCAAGGCCCTGACTGGTGATCTTGGCGGCAAGGCCAAGACCAACGAGTACGCCAACGCCATTATCTCCAGGCTGTAAATACACCTACATCAAATTAGATACCTACCCCGTACCTCCGACTTTATACGCGATTTCCTTTTTTTTTTTTTTAACTCAGGGCAGTGTACTTATAAACTGTACCAAACCTACCTAGATTCAGGCACGGCGAAATGATTAAGTTATGGAGTTGCTCTTGATGAAGCGGATCTGAAAATTGCTTATGAGATATGGTGATTAATGTCTAAGCTGTGTGATAACAGTATAGGCGAGAGTTGGCGCATATATTTCCTGCCTATCAGGTTCAATTGGGAGTTGCTCTTGATTAAAAGCATGAGTTTATAGCAGACGCTTACATCTTGATATGGATCTATCATGAGTTCTCATACAGCGTTCATACCTATCTGTGACCCACTATGTAACCATGATTTGCTTACCCTGTAGCTGATGACTATTTTGGATGCATATTGTTATTTCTGCATCTCTAGCCTCGTAGCTCTGAAATATTATATAGAGCAGGTTGTGAAATTATGTTCGTTTCTCGATACCGTTATGTTAACGTGCATAGAATATAACACAGTTACTGCCCAATACCTTGTTCGAATAGCAACAATGGGTCACAGTCAGTTGGGTTATATCCAAATGATTGGATGATTAGTAACCACAACACTTCGAACTCAATGATGGTTTCCCCTCAGTATCGAGTGTGAGGGCACGTTAGGCATGTTCTAGATAACACCACATGCGCAGGCTTCCAACCTAACAGATTGGTCGTTCAATCTACTGACAGGATAGCTACATTTGTCCCACCAAACCACCAAACGAAGTCCAAAACCAAGGGCTGATGCTTGCGCTCGACATAGAGTCCATTGATAAAAACGACGCTTCGTAAGATACATATGGGTCCAGATTCACCATCCATCCTGGCGTGCACCTCCTTGTCCCATGAGCCGCTTACCCAGATCCAAAAAACCATCCCAGTCCTATGATGAGCCCAATGCGCCATCTTGCCATCACTCTCGACGGCGGTCCCAAAAACCAACATCCCAAGAAACCAAGTGCTCCATGACTTTACAATCGACCAGACCGGATCTCCTTGTCGAAGATCTTGACTCCCCAGACCTCGTAGAACTGCAAGACTCCAACTGTCTTAAGACGAAGTCTCTTTCCACAGTTCGAAGCATCGTCGTCATCTTCCTCACTCTCGCTGTCCGAACCCCATGATGGAAGTACAGGAAGGTTGCTGCCATTGTGATGAGGGTTCATGGTAGCCTTTTCCTTGCCCTTGCCTCGTCGTTTCTCCCCCTCATCAGGAGTGTCTGCAGGACGGATGACACGATCAAGTCGGTCATCCTCCATGGCGATCCATTCCAGCTTCAATTCAGGGTGGTGAGACAGATTGTCCACAATGAAGTTCAGAATTTCGCGCATGACCCATATACATGTGTCGTTGTTTCTGAACCGCAAGATGTTAATAGCACGGAGGTTGATCAGACCGGCAAAGTATTGCATAAAAGCGTGCTGTTGCAGAGGTTAGCGGAGCTCAAACTCAATGACATCCTCTATTAAACTTACCACCGCGTGGATATTCATACTGAGAGCTAGCTCTTCAAGCTGGACTCCACGGTTGCAAATGAGTATCATTGCCTTTTGATTTGCATCCCACCCGCTGCTGTTCGACTCATCCTTGATCATCAACCTTTTCAGAGTATGCATATGCTTTTTGAGAACCAGCCGACGAATCTGATCAATCGTGACAGTAGTTCGTGGTGCAAAACTTTCGGGCTTGTGTTTGGCGCTTCTTTCCAGTAGAAAAAGGTCATGCAATTCTTCAAGCTGCGACATGCAATTGAGGAACGCGGTCGACACATTATCAGAAAAGACGCTACGCAAAGCCAGAGGAGAGACCTTGTTTTCCTTTGAAAGCAATGTCCAGATAGGGCTTTGGTTGCCTACATTGAGTAAGGTCAGGCTCTTGATGCACTTCAAGTCGATAGCTCTCGACAACACAGATGCCTTGACGGGGATGAGGTGAATGCCGAGCGTTTCCAGTGCGATGCCTCGTGTGTCTCGTAGATACTCGTCAATCGACCGTTGTGATTTATCAGTATCAACCCCTGGAGACTTCCCAAAGACCTGATCCTCGATGTGTTTGATTTCATTATGTGTCGTCTTGATTGCTCCTCGAATGTTCTCGGCTTCCTGGCTCAGTTCCTTGAGCTGGGCTACTGAGTCTTTGAATTGTACAAGATCGGTGGAGGTACCATCAACACGCAGGGACTTGATTTTCTGAATGAAGGCCTCATTCTCGTCTTGCAAATGCTGTAGATTTGTCAGCAGTGACTCGTAGTTCACACGCTGCGCATCCAGGTTCGTGTGAACCTTGCTCAGCCCAGTGGTTGCAGTCGAAGTCGAGTTCACCGCCGGCGTTTTCGAGTTCTCGCTGGAGGAGCAGCCATCTTCTGGTGTTTCTGAAGTTTCTGGTGCTCTGAATTCGACTTGCTTGTCCTCTGACTCTTTGGCTTGCTGTTCATCCGCTTCCACCTCCAGGTCATCCACTGTGTCCAAATGCTCGATTTCGATATCTTCTGGCGACAAATCGTTGCCCGACTCCTTAGTCTTTGATCTAGAAGCTGAATTCGAAGCACTCGTGCTCTCCGGGTCGGGTTGGCCGTTTTCATCACCCTGCTGCTCTTCGCCGTCCTTCGAAACCGTGGGACTGCTGCCGGATGGCTCGTCAGTCTCTTGAGAAGGAAGATCGCATGAATCTACGTATTTCCTAGCTGCTTTCTCGATAACGTCCAGGATGTCTTGCTGTGCTGTAGAGAAGTCACGCGTGCCGTTGATATGCGACATCAGTCGCGTAGATACGCTCCTGATAGATGATACGAATTCCTCACGAGGGTCCTCTGAGTTTTCGTTGCTGTCACCTTCTTGTCCTTCCTCCTGACTGGTGGCTGCATCGCGTGGACTCTGATTCAGTGCAGGCTTCTTAGTGATGAAAGGTTCGACATCGAATATTCTCCCTAGAATACCCTCTTGAAGCTTACGCTCTTCCTGGGAGCGAAAGGTTTTCGCGGGGCCGCTTGCGTCAAAGCTAGTACTCTGTGAGGCGGGCACCACTTGGAATTCATCGTCAACATCCGAATCATCCGGATCAGAATCAGGTGGCGGTCGTCTAGCTTGGAATGCCAGAGAATCAGATAGGGAGAGTTGCAGCTCTGTGAGAGTTGAGGAGGACTTCCGAACGCAAGTCTTGAGCTCTGTGATCAGTTCAAGATTATCTATATCAAGAACGGAGAGACTCTTCAACTTCTTGAACCCTGAAAGTGTCGGGGGCTCCTTCGTTGTAGAATCGCGCTTGGCTGCCTTTGACTTGGAGGACTGTTTTGAGGCTGGCACCAAAGAAGGAGGTGATGCGCTCAAGACCGGAAGAGGTGCCATGCCCGTACCGGCCAGAGGAGCTGAGAACACAGCCGGGGGTGGCCCAGGGGGAGGTGGAGGAAGATCAGACCAATGTGTCACGGGAGGGAGATCATCAACGCTCAGCGGAAGAGGAGGCGGAGTGATATAGTATGTCTCGCCTGCTTGTAGGCGAATGTGGAATTTGGTCAGTGTCTTGATCTTGTGCAATTCTCGATAGACTGGTCTGCTGAGCTCAACCCGGATGTTCCATCTAACAAGAGATTAGTGACAGAACTTTGGCAGTTATGGTCTGGTCCATATCGTACCTAAAAGTCTCGAGCGACTTTGCTTTCTTGAGAGTTAGATAGAGCAAAGTATTGAGGAATTTCCCGCAACTAGCGCTATATAGATACGGTTTGTAGGCATGCTCGGCCTTAACACCAGTGCTCACAGTATCCATGGACAATTCCCTTAGATGCTTGGCATAGTTGTACTCGCTCGTGGTAAAGGTATCGAGGCCACCTGCGAGGCCGTCAATTGGAGATTCGAACCTCACATCGTCGTCATCAGGGAATAGAATGTTGAAGCTGCGGTATAACTGCGCCGCGGCGAGCTCGTGAAAGTGCCGCGAGACAAGAGCACAGCAGATTAGCTCGGACTGAGTGCACTATAAGGGCATTAGCAGAGTCGCAGAATGAAGGACTATTGCAGTTTGGATACGGACATGCGACAAGATGTCCTGCTGGGTCTCAGCTGGGAGATCGAGAAAGGTGAGCATGCGCTTGGGTGGGGTGGCAGCCTCGTTGCTGGCGACCTCCGCAGCCATGATGAATGAGCGGGGGCAGCGTGGCAACTAGGCTGAGTCGGCAAAGACGATAACAAGCAGTGCCAAGCAAGTAGATGGGATGAATGAATAGATCGCAGAAGGTGTAACGTCTAGGCGATACAGGCTGGGGACTAGGAAGTGGTGATGCGAATAGAGGGATAGATATCTCGCGATGCGACGGGGGTTTATGCGATGGAGATGGAGAATGGATGCGCCGATGTAGGAGGGGCTCGATGGATAGCGTCGATCAGCAGGAGCTAAAGACGAGGTTATAAACCGGGGCCCAAAAGAGAGTGAGACCGAAGCAGCGACTGCGAGAAGAATATATTTTGTGTAAATGTGTCGTTGTCGTTCGGTTGAAGATGGAACGAAACAAAAAGAGACAAGGGTTGAGGAGAACAGTCGCAAGTCGCTTCAAGGTTGGGGTCGCGGTCGCAGGTTCTGGGGATTGCCTTGTTGATTGGTGGTTGGCCACGGGTGCGGGGCGGATCAACGATGCTCAGCCGGGATGTCTATTTTAGCGCCGAGGTAGTGGTAGCGGTAGCGTGGCTAAACTTAGGCTGCGTAGGTTTATTTAAAGACCACGACTTTATTTGGCTATGGATTCAGATGTTGAAGGTTAGAATAGCGATAATAAGCCGTGCGTTGAGTTATTCTTCTTTTGTCAGACAGGATGTGATCTTTTCTGTGGGCATGCATAAGAGGGGAGATCAAATCCGCCATCCGGCATTGTGTAACAGGCCAGATTACTGAACGTTGTGCTCTTGAAGGGAACTTGGAATTCCTAGTACAACGACTATTAGTAGCCAAAACCTCTCAATAGCACAAGACCACAGCGTTTTAGCAGACCAGAAAGCGTGATTCATACGATTTATATAGCCAATTGTTTCCATTCACCCTCCAGCAGACGGCATTGAATGTTGGCGAGACTCTTATATATGAGTCAGAGAATAGATGCCTAAACCTGTGGTTTATATCGAGCCTGGTAGTTCATTGGATTTCAACCATGGCCCCATACCCTCAACACGTGGCAATTTTGAACTTGTCACTCCTCATATCCAGAGCCTTGCTCAGTTGTTTCAAAGGCATCGAGCTTTTCCAGCTGATCTGAAAGTATCGGCAGTTGCTGGTAACAGGCTTCGGTTCTGACAGGCGGGCCTATTTGATACGATACAGGAGATATCCTATGGACTTTCTTAAGGTGGTATCTAAGCTAGATACCTATATCAGACAAGATACTTGTCAATATATCATCATATATATCATCATAAGAAGTTTCCGAGCCCACCAACAAATCCCAGATTACAACTGCAAGCTAGTTTCCCATCAGTTCGGTAGCGTACGTGATGCATTAGTCGTTAATAGCGTCTTTACCGTCGCCAAAACGGCCCCCACAAGAAGTCCGTGCTCATGGAACTTGACGTAAGGAATTGACGGGGCTTCTTGGGCTCTTGGTCGTTCGTTATTATATCCAGACGTGCTTTCATGATGCTCGTGACGCTTGGCACTTGATAGACCTCCTTATTGAGAAATATTGCGCGCTTCGAGGCATATCTTATACTGCTACGGACGATACTATTCTAGTACGCTATAGAGCAACAACTACAGACTAAGTATACCATAGGATTGATCGTGAACTCGCATCAATAAATGGAATGTTATCTCGTATTAAACAAAAAAGTGGCCTATTACGCGTCAAAGACAATAAAGGGGCAGAGGGTTGGCATTACTCTACATGATCATCACTGATTGTGTTTGGGCCTAGGCACGGAATTGCCGAGAGCCAAGTCGCAAACATGAGAGCCATGATGAGGTGCAACGAGTGATCTTTGCACGGGTCACTCTGAGGGAATAGAGAAATGTTTGCACTATGTAATTATCAAGGACTATTGCAATGGCCAATGCACTCTTAAGTGAGCCAACCAGTCATTGTTTCGTCTCGAAAACAAGATAAAACTTGCAAGATCTAGCTCTTACCCGCCCTCTAGACTGCGGCTCAGGTTCCACTTACAGGGCTGTGCCTGGCCCCTTCAATCCAATCTGGGTGCGCTTAAACTCAACTCAACTCAGCTCAGGCACAGGCACAGACACAGATATAGACACAGTCATCCGTTCACTTCCATTACCCCTGGAGAATATATATCTCTGTCCGACTTTCTTCCTTTTTGTTTCTCTTTCCCGTCGTGTTTCAACGTGACGTCTCCTATCTCCGCTACCCAGTACCTAGCCTTTACACCTTCGTTACCTATCTGCATCTTGCATTCGTTAATACCGAAGTTGTTCTTCTACCTGGCTTACTGCGCTGCTCCCAACCATATCAAACCGCGAGCCTAACGTTGGACGTCTTGAATCAACCAAAGCAGTCATTCTCACCAAGAGCGTCGAAAATCAAAATGGCCGACACCGAAGAGCCTCAATTCAACAGCTTAGCCGAGCGCATCGCAGCTCTCAAGAAGCAAAAGAGTTTCACTGGCGCCCCGAGTCCAAGTCCTGGTCCCGGTCAAGTTCGCAAGCGACCGCCGCCTCCACCCCCTCCCGGCCGTCCAGCGATCGAGGCCAGAAGCCAAACAGTACCTGTTATCTCGACGACTCCCGCGCAAAACAATCCAACGATCCCTCCTCGCCCTACGAGAAACGGCTCAACACCGCAAATCGAATCGCAAAACTGTCGAGATGATACCCCGAAACGAGCCCCGCCTCCGCTCCCCAGCCGGACCCCAACCATGCAGTCAGCCCCAACCTTGCCACCAAGGCGACCTTCGACACAATCCCTGGGCTTGACGGCCAGACGGAATTCGGGTTCTTCAGAGAGATCACAGAATTCTACCATATCTACATTGTCCGCCGGAAGGCCCCCGTCGTCAGTGACCAGCGTCAACTCCGACGGGGCAGCCTACAAGTTACCTCCAGCTTATGATCCTGCGAACCTACCGAAACTTCCACCATCACGAAGGGAACAAGAAGCTGCTGCTAAAGAGGCAGCGAAGCCCAAACGTCCTATACCATCACCGCAGCCTACGAGGGCTGTTGAGCCTGTGAGAGCTATTGAGCCTGCGCCGCCACCTCGACCTCGTCTTCCACCAAGGCTACCCTCTCGACCAGCGAAACCTCAAGCAACTCCTACACCAGAACCACAGAAGACACCTCAGCCTGAAAAGCTACAAGAGACACCTCAACCCAGGAAACTACCCCCCAGGCCAGTTGCGAAAGCAAGAGCACCGGCGATTCTTGGGTTCTCGTCTGGAAAGGACAAGCCTCAAGACTCCCAAGACTCCCAAGACTCTCAACCGAAGCTACCCGCACGACCTCCAATCCCTAACGGTCTCCCAGAGCCAGGAGATGAGCCACCTCCTGTACCGCTCGCATCGCGTCCTTCAGCCGCTCAGATCGAAGCGTTTGAGACACAAGCTGTTACTCCAGCTGGCCCAATATATGGCTGCCTCATATGCAGAGATTGGAGCGGCCCTGATAACGTGGCTGCGCAATATCCGCGAAATTCACTACCAAGAAATGACCCCATTGGATATCTGGCACAGGTTCTTTGTGACCCATTCCCATCTTATACGGACAAGGCCCGGGCGATCTTTACCTGGTTTCATTACAATATTGCCTACGACACGCATGCATTCTTTAACAAAACGGTCAAGCATATGACAGCTGCAGACACCATTCTCGCCGGTAAAGCTGTATGCGCCGGCTATGCAGAAACATACAAAGCGATCGCCAACAGAGCTGGACTTGAATGTGTCGTTGTCACTGGTCACGGAAAAGGGTTTGGATACACTCCACTCAAAAAAGGTGAGCGTCCACCACCGCCCGATCCAAGTGGACATGCTTGGAACGCAGTACGAATCGATGGCGGCGATTGGAAGCTATTGGACGCGTGCTGGGGTGCCGGCCATGTAGACAAACAAACCTATGTGGCCAAATTTGCACCGGGGCATTTTATAAACAGCAACGAGATCTTTGGCCAGAGACACTTCCCAGCCGAACCACGCTATCAGTTCCGGGCTGATGGTCGACCTGTGAACTGGGAAGACTACTACAAGGGAGACGTCGACGGCGAACCCCCCGTCATCTGCGTAGCTGCAGAAGAAGAGGGCGTCGCCGAGCCCAGTATAGAGCCCAAAGAGCGTCACATCTCTGTTGACAGTGGCGAGATTGTACGGTTCCAATACTCCAAGAAGTGTGAGCATTGGTTCCAGGATATCTGCGGCGGCAGGGAGCGACTAGTGCTCCTCAGCCTTCCCCGAGGTGAAGGCCAGAACAATGAGATGATACCCCTACAGACAAACGGATATTGGTACTGGGTTGATGTTAATGCGAGGGATCTGGGTCCTCGGGGGAAGACGGTAGGATTGGTCGTTGTGACAGGCTTCGGTGACCGTGAAGATGTGAAGGGAATCACGAGCGAGGAGTTCCTCGCCAAGGTCGGCAAGATAGCGATGGGCTGGACGTATGTTGTGATGTGGGACTTGGTTTGAGGCCTTTCATAATCACATACTTGGCGTTTCTGAGGGTAGTACTCATAATGTGCATGATGCGGTTGACGCCCACCCGCATTGTAGTATTCCGTCCTGCAACTCTGTGCATGAACTAACGACTGCCGATCGAATTTCTAGAACAAAGAGATGACTTGTTGGTTGACGGGACATGCGTTCAGATACTCGGTATAGAGATACTATTCCTCGGACAATAACTGTTACCCGCTGGCGCGAGGATTTACGCCAAGACACTCGATAAGTGCGTTTTTGTCTTGGACCGTCGGTACGGAGCTTGGCATTATTCTTTCGCATCTTGGCTGTGAGCCGTGATGATCTCATGTGGCCGCGTGTTCAGCTTCTGAGTTTCGTTCGTCAAGCTTCACATTACACATTTCACAGTTCGGAACGGCGTGAGTGGTTCCGGTTCGGAAGGTAACTGAGGAGGGGTCATGATCTTTGGAAATCTCCGCAGCTTATGCAACCCAAGACCCTGAGATTTCTCTTTTCTCCGTGATCAGCTCCGCGTTGTGGGCTCTGCATCGGCGAAACTGCTAGACTTCGTAATCTGGACAATGGAAATGCAGTCGGCCCCGAAAGGAAAGAAGAGAAAAACACCTCAAGGTCTCACCGGTTTTGTGTTGCACAGGTCATGGAATAAGGTGTCGTAATCGATTGCCTGACACAAGCCAAGGTGGGATCTTGGCTCAGCATCAAAGCCTCACAATCACCTTATCAACGTAAGACTATGGGGAGGTCTCAGACCTCTCGAGGAATCACGTGGGTCCCTAGCAAAAGTCGGATGGCAGGACACTCAATATCACTCATGCAGGGCTTTAGGCATCTTGTGACAATCTTTATCACGGCTAAGCTTTTATAAGTTCGATCATTGGATGAACCAACTGGTTAAATCACTGTCCTGCAGAGTAACTTTTGAGCAAATCTTTGCCACAAAAATCTCCCCAATAGATGTCAAGTTGATGCGGAAATACTCGGCAGGTAAGGTACTGTAAACCTCTCATGGGTCTCGGACGGCCGAGGCGGGACCCTTTTTTACGATAGATGCAGACGGGAGGATAAGCAGCCAAGACTCAGCGCAGACGCAGAACGACCCTAGCGTCTCGGCTTTCTTTGACAACTGCTTTGACCTCGAGGGAGCAATCATTGCTCTCGACTCGACCATCCCCGCACCTCTCGGGGCCTAGATTGGAGGGGGAGTTTGTGGTTGCATCCGATGAATGGGCAGTCCTCTCGCCCTTTTTTGTAGACAGACAGTCAAGTCAGCATTCTCGAACCCTTGACTCAGTGCATTGCAGCGTCTCGGCCTCATATTTGGATAGGGCCGTTCTGCAAGTGGAAGTGAGTGCTTTTGCATGGGGTGCTTGGCCTGCTGCACACAGCCTCAGAGTTCTTTTCTGTTTATCCGAGTCAGCAATAGCCTATCAACTCTGTCAGAACATGGCTTAAGACCTCTTGGCAAGTCAAGGTGACCGCCGTTGAATAGGTACGGTCTGTACTGTACATAGTAAATTTGTGGCTGTTGGCCGAGTGGATCAGCAAATACAGGCATGCTGGCGTTCTAGTCTTCTATTTGGTCAAGCCAGGCTCGTCATTCTGCGCCATCCCCGATCTAAGCATGGCCGGAGTGCCGTATGTATATAAGCCATAGCCCCGGAGTTTTAATCTAATCCCTTGGCTTCTGGAACCAGTGTCACTAAGTGACCCTTAGCAGGAGGCTACAGTAAACGACTCAAGATCGAAATGATCTCGTATAATGCTCGCAACAGAAGGATAGAAGACTGGGTCAACGCCGCCGCCGAAGAGAGCGAAGACGCCGCTCCAACGGACCCCGAGGCCCGCGACCTTCACGACCAGGAAAAGGCCCAGCGAATTGAGCACGAGGATTTGTGTCGCGAAAACAAGCAGGTAGGTTTTATAACATGATATGACTTCAAGACGGTTCTGACTTGGTTTGAAAAAGACTTACAAGGGCTTTGTGTTATTATGGCTCGCCTGGCAAAGCACGGGTGTTGTTTACGGCGACATTGGCACCAGCTGCCTCTATGTCTTCAGCTCGACCTTTAGCGAACAACCATCATGGGAAGACCTGGTGGGCGCCCTCTCGATAATCATCTGGTCCCTCACCCTCATTGTGACCATTAAATACTGCTTCATTGTGCTATCTGCCGACGACGACGGACAAGGAGGAACTTTTGCGCTGTACTCACTACTTGCACGATACGCCAACATCGTCAGAGTCGACCCCAACGGACCCGAGAGAATTATAGTGCGCCTGGATCGCGAAACAGGCGCCGACCTGGCCCCAGCTGGGAGAATAGCTCGCGACTTCCTCGAGAGAAGTCGATGGGCGCAAACTGTCTTAAAAATGGTGGGTGTCCTGGGAGTTTCTATGGTAGTCGCAGACGGCATCTTGACTCCTGCCCAATCTGTACTGGGTGCTGTCCAAGGCATCCAGGCCATCAGGCCCGACCTGGGAAGGCCCGCTATTGTAGGAACTTCCTGCGCAATTCTCGTGGCCCTTTTTATGATGCAGTTTGTCGGAACATCCAAGATTGGCACCGGATTTGCTCCTGTTGTCATTGTTTGGCTTCTCTACAACTTTTCCATCGGCGTCTATAACCTCGTTCTTTACGATCACACTGTCTTGAAAGCTTTCTCGCCTCACTACGCCTTCACATACTTGATACGAAACGAATCGAGCGGTTGGAAATCTCTAGGCGGATTGCTTCTCGCATTTACAGGAGTTGAAAGTCTCTTCGCTGACCTTGGTGCCTTTGGCAAGCGTGCTATACAACTCTCTTGGCTGGTCCTGGTTTTCCCCTGCCTCTTAGTGACCTATGCTGGCCAAGCAGCTTTTATTTCAATGGACGCGACCCAGACGGCTTTTGAGAATCCTTTCTTCGAGACCGTTCCTGATAGCACCCTCTACTTCAGTATCATCATTGCGGTATTGGCAGCTATTGTTGCAAGCCAGGCTTTGATTACCAGCACATTTCAACTCATCTCCCAGTTGATGAGACTCAGCTACTTCCCTCATATCAAGATTATCCACACCAGTCGCCAATTTCATGATCAGATTTACATGCCTCTGGCGAACTGGCTAATGATGATCGGAACTGTTGTGGTCACAGCTGTCTACAACAACGTAAGTTGACCTGATTATAATTCTGAAAAGCGATATTCTAACATGTAAACAGACAACGAGCTTGGGGCATGCTTATGGCGCATGTGTCATCATCTCTAGTTTTATCACGACTTGCATGGTGTCCTTGGTGGCACTCATCATCTGGCGGGTTAATCCATTCATAGTTCTCATCATTTTCCTCATCTTTATCCTCCTCGACAGCATCTATCTCAGCGCAGCAATGAACAAAGTTCCAGATGGCGGTTGGTTTGCCTTGGTTTTGGCCTCGATTCTTAGTTCTTTTGTCTTGCTGTGGCGATGGGGCAAGGAGCAACAATGGGAGGCAGAGCAGAACGATGTCATGGCGCCTTCGGAATTCCTTCTCTCGTCACGAAGTACCTCGCGAGCCAACTCGATCACCAGAGGCATCGCGAGTGAATGCTCAACTCGATCAATACGTCTGAAGCTCTCACCCGAGTTCGGAGGCGGACAGGTGACGGTCGCCCCAGGCCTTGGAATATTCTTTGACAAAGTTGGCGGCAGCGGTGACCACATCCCTAAGGTGTTTACGCAGTTCCTCAGCAAGTTTCAGACACGACCGCAAGTCATCGTCTTCTTCCACATGCGTCCACTCTGTATGCCTACGGTACCGCCTGACCAGCGCTTCGTCCTTGCTCGCGTCACCAGCAAGATCCCTTCATGCTATCGAATCGTGCTACGACATGGCTACATGGACGACATTCTTACACCGAACCTGTCCCGAATCATCATCAACGAGCTGATGACCTTCATCACTAGGGGCCCCTTTCCACCCGACGAAAACGACATGCCACCAGAGTTTCGAATTGAGCTGGAAGCTCTCCGGGCTGCAGAAGAGGCCCAAACCGTGTTACTGATGGGCAAGCAAACCATGAGGGTGAAGGCGGGAGAGAAATGGAGAATCGGCAGCCTTCTACGCCGAGTACTGCTGGAAACGTTCTTATGGATTCGAGAGAATTCGCGGACCAAGCTCGCTAACCTAGACATTGACCCAGACAGTCTGGTAGAGGTGGGCTTTGTAAAGGAAATCTAAAGGGAACAAGTGTGTGCGTGTGTGTTATACAAGAGATACCCGGCGTACATGGCAGCGAAAAAACAACGCTGGAGTTTGCATGGGCAAGGTGCTCAAAAGATTTGGGAAACAGGCGCAAATATGGACTTGGAGGATTCAACTGATGGGCTTGAGAGCACGCTATGCTATGTTGGATGAACCACGACACTATGCTTTGATTCTTTTGGTTGCATATGACATGAAAGATATGAGTGATATATACCCCAAAAGCGAATGAACTTGACCATGAAATACTGAGATATTTATCGTCTCTATTATAGACTTTATATAATAAAATGTTAAGTTCTTTGTCAATTTGGTCTCTATTATTGTCTTCTTATCCCAAGTCTCTTTCAGGTATTGAATGGAAATACCAATTGGCCAGGGATTGATTGTATCGTCTCGCACTCGCACTCACACGTGGTTCCGTCTTAATACTCCACACCCCGGTCTCGTTCCGCTGTGCGACAACGTGTTACCAAAAACCCAAAACCTCACCTCACAATGTAACATACAATACAGACCTACCTTTGGCCATTGTCTCCGCCAACGACAATACAAAGTCAATTCCTTCTCTGGCAATAGCATTCTTCATGATGCGCCCTCCCTCATCACCGCGCGCCGTCTAGACCATATCCCACCCAAACTTAGACATCCATCATACTCAACACCAAGCCGCCCATCATGGCCGCATCGTCGACGACCTCGCTCTCGCGCACAGAGATCCTCACGCTCTCAACCCTCTCAGGCGCATCACTCGCTGTCCTCGCAAACACCCTCCACGGCGATGGCGAGCCCCTCATCGCCTCCCTCGCCCTGTCCCTGCTCGCCTTCGCCCTCTGCTTCGCCATGATCCGTTGGCTGGGCCCTACCTTTATGCGCGCCGGCTTCCGCGGCCGTGACATGAGCAAGCTGCACCGCTCCGAGATCCCCGAGTGCATGGGCGCTGTCTGCGCTGCCGTATACCTCCTCAGTGTCATTGTCTTCATCCCGTTTCCCTTCTACAAGGACATCGTCGCGGCCACTAGCGGTGGTGGGAATCGCGATGTCGTTGTTGAGCTTCGCAACGTCAACCAGGGTCGCTTTCTGCATCGCTTCCCTCACAACAAGGTACTGTTGCCCTCTCATGCGCTTGTGTAGCCAGTCTTCTGACCTGTACAGCTCGCCTCTTACCTGAGTGCCATCATCTCCCTCCAGACGATCGCCCTCCTCGGCATCGGCGACGACCTCTTCGACATCCGCTGGCGACACAAGTGGTGGATCCCCGGCCTCGCCTCTATCCCTTTGCTTGTCGTCTACTTTGTCGACTTTGACGTCACCTCCATTGTCCTGCCTCTCCAGCTTCAGCCCTATTTCGGAGAGCTCTTCGACCTCGGAATCCTCTACTATGTCTACATGGCCTGTGTCGCCATGTTCTGCCCCCAGAGCATCAACATGCTTGCCGGCATCAATGGAATCGAGGTCTCGCAGTGTGTAGTCGTCGCCCTCCTCCTCGTCTTCAACGATTGCCTCTACCTCTTCACGCCCTATCCGCACCCGGCTACCGACTCGCACTTGTTCTCGCTCTACTTCCTCCTCCCGTGGATCGGCGTCTCTTGCGCCCTGCTCTACCACAATTGGTATCCCGCCAAGGTCTTTGTCGGGGACACTTATTGCTACTTCTCAGGCATGGTTTTCGCTGTCGTCGGCATCCTCGGTCACTTCTCAAAGACGCTCGGCCTGCTCCTTGTTCCGCAGATATTCAACTTTCTCTACTCATGCCCCCAGATCTTCGGCCTCATTCCCTGCCCGCGCCACCGACTTCCTCACTTCAACGCACGAACGGGCCTCCTAGAGCCCTCCGTCACCCCTTGGTCTGATAAACGTCAACCGCATCCTATCATCGCTCAGGGTCTGCACCTGCTTGACAAGCTGCGGCTTGTAAAGGTCACCACCAACCAAAAGGGCCAGTTCGTCGAGACGACCAACTTCACAATTCTCAACCTCTGGCTCGTCTGGCGTGGACCTCTTCGCGAGAATCGGCTGGCTTTCGAGGTGACTATGCTCCAGCTCATCGTCGGTCTTTTTGGCTTATTCGTGAGACACCGCCTGGCTCTGTTGGTTTTTAAGGAGGACAACTGGGGCACTGCACAGTATTGAGAGGAAACAGTCGGCCATTTCCGAAATGAAGTGATGCAAGTGCTATATACCTGTAGAGTAGAAGAATCATGCTCCACTGGTTGGAGAATACACAAAATGATACCCTAGCATTGTTGGAGAATAAACTTGACTTGCAAACAAATTACCTGGTCTTCGAGTATCAACAACATATTTGCACACCATGCCATAAGCTGAAGGTAAATAGCAATATTTGTCCAAGGGATCCTTTTCCCATCATGCGGGCAGTACTGCATGAATAACTATGAGTACATGCAAGCAAGCATGGGTTACGCCTATAATTACATGAGTCCCTGAGAATCCTCTGGCACCATGAGCCCATGACCGGTGTTCCTCTTCTCCCACCTGTTTTCATCCCAGCACCAGTCCTCTTCAACATCAACATCAGTTCAAGATGAGATCCTAACATTTGGTCACACAGCAGCTCTGCTTTTTCTCATACATTCAACCATCAAGGAAAATCCCATTGATCCATACCATGGGCACCAAACCTGCGCCATTACCACGTTCAGATGCCCGGGTCCCTTGCATTGGTTCTGCCAAACCAGCATCCGTAACCCTAATCCTGGAATTTCCCCAAACGCCAAGCCACAGGGGCAACCATCTGACATATTGCCAGTGTATAAGAATGAAAGAACTCCAGGCTTTTGAATCCGGCATTCCCCAGAAGGCAATAACAAACAAAATCTTGAAACTGGTTGTGACATTAAACATACAAACACTTGATCGCATTATAAAGAACCATTGGTTGCAGCGACAGGTGCTAGAACTAAACTCTCTGCAGGTTTCTCAACCGAGGGGGATTCGACAATTATATCGACTTTTGTGTCCTCGGGGCTGGAGATGGAAGGCTTAAGAACCGCGTGACCTCCAGCAGTTTTGCCAGCAGCCTTGTTCATCCGACTCTTAGTGTAGTCGCTGAGGCTAAGCTTCTTCTTGACTGGACTAGGATGAGCGGCGATACCATTGACGGCTGGTGGAGCGAAGGGGCTTGGTAATGGGCCTGAAAGAGGTGAATGGGCCATGACCCCCGACTGAGGCGTTGTGCCATTGTGAATCCCAAGCCCCGTACTGTCAAAGGCAGGCACAGGGGGTAACTGCACACGCAAATCAGGGGTTTTGGTCTTTGCTGATGTATCGCTGGCAGCTAATCCCAAGACAGGCGTTGTGGTCGGTGATGATGCATCCGCCATGGGTACGTCCCCAGCTTGAGGAAAGGGAGATGGTAATTCCGAGTCTGATCGTTTGATTACTGGGGCGTGCTCCAATAGTGGTAAGTCCACTTCCATAGCTGTCCCATTCGAAGCTTGGCTGATCGAAGATCGTCTGCGGAGGTCTCCCTCGTCGCTCTGTACTCTATGACGACTGTTCAACAGGCGTTTAGAAAGCGAGATAATTCGCTTCTTGGGACGTGGTGATCGATTGGGTTCGCTGAACCACGCGCCCTCAACTGGATCTGTTTGTACAGCAGCATCGCAGTATACCCCTCGTGGTGTGGTAGAAGACTGGCGGGACCGAGTAGATGACGACTCTTGCTTCGAAGCAAACGGCCTCTGCTGGTTGTGCGGAGAAGAGTTGGCTGGGGATCCAGTAGTGCTTCTACAAGTTCCAACGTCGACGTAGTTGCCGTGGGATGCCACCGAGCCGTTGCGTTGTTTTGATTTGGTAGAATTTGAACCAGTGCCATCAGAGGTACGCTTTTTCTTCCTTGGCGGCTGCTGCTGCTCCATACGACGAAATGTGTCCTCCACCATGGCAACCTTCCGTTTATCACGATCTGTTGGCTCAGTCAAGATACCTAATTGGTCAAAGGAACCTTGTCGCAAGGGTGTAAGATCGCGACTGGGAGGTTTGCTGCGCGAAGAGCCAGATTGAGACCGGTTGTCATGGTCTGCACCATCGTCGACATGACCTTCACTCGTAGCCCGACTAGTGACAGTCTGCCCTGTGCTCGTTGGAGAAATAGCCTGTGTCTTGGGTTTTCGTTGCTTCTTCTTCGTCGGGGCGCGTACTTGAGGTTTGGCAAAGAGATACTGGCGATGAAATCTTGCAAATGCACAGTTGTTATCCAGGTCGCACGCGCAGCCGCCATACTCAGAAAGAATTCGATCTATCCAATTCGATATCGCATTGTACTCTGTCTCATCCACGGGTGTCTCTGAATTGCTGGGAGAGTCGTCGTCACTAAGGCCAAGAAGGTGGAGCCATCGTGCATCAACACTCTTCTCCAGCCGGAAATCCCAGGGCAAAGTAATCTGTTCGTTGGCCGAAATGTATCTGTCGCTAACGATCCAGAAATGGTATTCACTCTCGTCCGAGAGATATGTGTCGAGTTGGGCGTTGGGCTTGCAGCTGCGACGAACATAACGAGCGAGTGAACCCTCTTGTCTAGTATCAATATATAGGGGGAGAACCGGATGGAAGAAAACAAAAGGAAGAGGGGAAGAGAGGTCAGCCCACAGATTTGCTGGGTCAGCGCAGTAATCTTTTTGAAAACCAATCGCACCGTTCAACTCAATGAGGGGCACATCCTTTTCGATAGGCGTGGGAGATTTCAGGAATCTCCACCGGAGAGCTTTGCCATCATCCAGTGTTCGTGTAGCATCACTAACTTCAAGCTTGGGCTTTTTGACTTCCAAGTCAGCGGGTGCTTTTTGGAACACTTCGGAATGCCGCCTCCCAACCTCACTCCTCATTGTATTGGGATCGCGGAGCCAACGAGATAGCGCTGTGGGAATAGCCAGACTGACAAAAGCATTGTTTTGTGACTCTGGAACGTCCCTGGCATTATACAAATCGTAGAAACCTTTGGAGTAATGATGGATCTGAAAGTCTTCGGGAAGGTCGGGTGGGGTGGTTGCAGGGCTGGGAGGATGGGCCACGTTTGATCGCCCATTGCCGTACGAGGGACTCCGCTTGGGAGCCTGAGAGCTGATGGATTGTGAAGAGCGATGTTTCGCCTTTTTGGGGGCCGGGGCATGATCTCCAGTGTGACCGTGCTTTCCATTCTCTTGGGGGCTAGCGTGGCCATTTATTGGTAGATCGGTAGGCTTCGACCTCTTTTTGTGGCTCTTGGAGGGAGGTCGCTTCGTTCTCTTATCGGTACGCTCCTCTCCCGTGGCCCCGTTCTTGAGGCGCAAGGTGCGTTCGATAGCCTTTTGACGGTCGAGGGGACGCGGCTTACATTCTGCACAAGAGTGAGCAAAATCCTCGCGTATAGCCTCCTCTCGATTGTCAGGATAGAAACAGTCGATATGCTGCCACGTGTCACAAGTTTCGCAGTATATTGTATTTCCATCATCGTCAGAAAAGTTGCAGATACACTTGATGGTATATGGTTCTTCTTCCGCTGTCTCCGTCTGTCGGGGAACCTCGTCCTTGGGTAGCACACCCGACGGAGCAGAAGGAGCGATCTGACTAGGAGCCGCAGACTGCGTGGACAGCGGCGCCGGCCTTTCGGTCATAATCTGTTGTAGAGAAGATGAAGCAAACACCGTGGGGGGAATATGTGTCTTGTCTATCGTCGCGGTCTTTGGGGCATGACGACGCCGTTCAGATGGCGCGTCGGAAAGATTCGCAGGGAGCAATCGCGAGCAAGGGCAACAGCCAAGAGTGTCATGCGGCAGGTTGACGTCGAATCGTGTCCAGGTAGTCAAGAATCGCCGTGGTCGAAGAGGAGACTCGAGACTGGTAGGAGCGTCAACGTCAAGGGTGCAGGGTCAGCGTCGCGACGACAGGAGAAAACAAGCTGATGGTTGTGATCAGGTCGACGCTTAGATTCAAGGTACGAGGCGTAGACACGAGTCGAGTGCGTGTTGGGGACACGGTCGGTCGGTTTGTGTGTTCGCAAAACTCGTTGTGATCGGTCACGGCAGGGTTGAGGCGAGGAAGGTCGAGGTGTCGAGTGTCGAGCAGACGAGGATTAGGCGAGCGGCGAAGCGAAAAAGGAGTAAAAAAGTAAGAAAAGAGAATTTGAGACTACTCAAACACAATCCGTAGGCAAGGAGCGCTTGGAGCCAAAGAGATAATAGCGAGAGGGGAGGATTGAAGATCGTGGACTGCACGAAGAAGGGTGGGTGATGGGAAGAAGAGGATGGGGAGGAGCGACAAGACCGGGTGTGCTTCAAGACAAGTGCGGTACTGCGGTACCGACCTGGGACCTGCCTTTTGCCTGGGGGGTTCCATTTCCAGTTGGCTAAGAGGGGGAGGCACCTCTGGAGCCAGACGGGATTGGACTGGAAGTGAAAGGAAGAAAAAAGGTACGTACCTACCATTTGGTACCCTCATCAGCGGCACTTCGCTCGCCCTTTTCATCCACTTGGTGGCTCCCACTCAATCCTCAGCACTCAGTATAAAGCAACAGCAGCAGAGGGTGCCCTGAATGGGCCACTGGGCCGATCTTGGTATTGCTCTGCTGGGCTTCTTCTGGCTGGGTTGATTGGCAGGCCTGAGGGAAGACAAGTAATGAGGGACGGAGACAGTGGCTCCCCCCAAAGAAAAGTCAAGTCAGAGAGACATGGAAGGGAAGAGACGAGACAAGGACAAAAAGAGAAGTCTGGCGCTAAACCAAACCTTGACTGGTGGTGGATAAGGAGAAATCTTGGTGTAGCAAGCAGGGCATGGCACGCAGGGCGCTTTCTCAGCCTGAGGCACTAACAATGAATGACATTGTCCACTGCAGCTGAGCACAGAGCTTGGAGGGGGGAAGAAACAAGAGAGGGGAGAGAGGTTTCTGCTGGAAATTGCGTACGAGTGGGAAAACCCTTGGGCTTTGTTGGCGTGGGCAGCAAGCCAGGGGCTCGGCTCGTGAGTGAGTGAGGCCGTTGAGATCCGAAAGACGATGGAGAGAGAAGGGGTAGAATGAGACAAAAACGAAAGCCATGTCTTTCGAGTCTTTCGAGTCTGATCCGTTTTGCTTTGCTTCGACTCTGCTTGATGGGTCGACACTAGGAGTCGAGCATTTCGGTATGAACGGGAAGCAAAGGAGTCGGGAGGGGGCTTCACCAGATTTTCAAGCAGGCAAAATGACGACGGCCACTTTCAGGGAACCAGGCACGTAACACGAACACGTCCAACGCCCAGCGGAAAGGCAGAAACCAGCAGACCAAGGCCAAAGCGGGTTCTGCTGGACCGAAAACCCGGCTCTGGTTGGTGGATAGACAGTGGACCCTGAGTGGGGGTAGGAGATTGGCACCCGCCACAAACAAGCCGTCTGGTGAAACGAATGAGCCATTCAACCAAGATTCAAGCCAACCTGAAGCGGCCGAGGTACAGTAAGATACCTACTGTAGCTCGCCTCAAAGGCTCAACAACGGAGTGCCTCGATACAGTCTGATTTCATCATGCCTCGAGCTCGTACTGTGCATGCGACCGCAGGACGGCATAATCCTTGCTGATTTTGATTGGCTTGTTTGGCAGGGAACAAGCATCGCGTCTCTTGGGCGCATGGCGCTGGCCCAATCATGTGAGCCAGACACTGCATTCGAAGCCAGTGAGAAGATTCATGATGGGTTTGATGTGTGGTGCAAGCTGACTGCGTGATAATGATGATTCTGGTCGCGTAATCACAAAGTACCGGTATTACGATAACCAGTACTCTTTGTCTATGTCTTTTGGCGAACCTCGTCTCACGCTCACTTCCAGAAACCAACATCGACATTCGTGTGCAACGGCATCTGTCTCGCGATGCTACCCGTATTCGCACCGGTGCTTAGTACCGGGGCATGGGAGTAACAGAGTCCGCGTACACATGGAATCCGCACTACACACATGGAGCTATCAGACATCTTTCATGTTGCAATCAGCTTTACCCTTTACACCCCCTTTGTCCTTCTCGAGTCTTGAGCATGTTCCACGTAGATTACAGTAACTAAAGACAGCCGCGACAAGTGATCATGCAGTTTTTCATTTCTCCCCTGGCCGTGAACACTCGTCGTCCTGATCGTGGGATCCTTTCGCGACGAAACCTTAGCTTCACACCAAGATACCTAGACATGACTTGATGGTGAGGGATGAGTTGTTGGAAGCGGGGGAAAATGCTGCATTGACTTGATCGTCACAGTGCGATGCTGCGGGAGCAGGGATTCAGTCGCCAGCTAAGGCCTAGCATGCGACAATGCGTTTTCAAAGCATGAGAATGCCATTCAGCTCGCGCCTAGCTACAAATCTTTAACCAATAACAGCACAAGCGCAATCTGTCGAATCCGCTAGCGAGGGACCTTCAAAAACCGACGCGTCTCACCATCACGGATGGACATTGATCCTCAAGTGCAGGGCATTTACGCGACTGCGACGCAAGACCCTTCGAGGTACCATGGCTTGTCGGGTCTTCGCGTTCGTCATATTGGAGCGTCTTGTAAGCAGATCGAGACGCAAATCCTTCTTCGCGACCGCCGCAAGCAGCAGTTCACAATGAAAGATGAGATAAATCAAAAATTATGCCTCCCATGGCCCCGAAGGACAATGGAGCATGGAACGACTCCGCGCTGTGCAATGCAGGCCTTCCAAACTGAACATGCCAAATCTTGAGCTGGCCTGCTCGAAACAAGGTAAGTATGAAGAAAGAAAAGAGAGAAATTCTTTTTTTGCGGTAGGAAGAGAGCGTTATATAGAGCCAGTTCCCAATGGTCCGTGCACAGGTGATTTCGTGTGGGTCTCTGTGTTGATGCTGCGGCAGACATGCGCTAGGCTCTGTTGCCTGGGGTTTTGGCGCTAACCACAATAAGCTCCACTCTGAGGTCGGGTGGCTGGAGCTTGAATCGAGAAGTGCATCAGCGTGAGCCACTCCAGCAGCCTTGCCTCACTCTATACTTCAGCATAAGCTGCCACATTAAGACTACAGTACGAATAGGCACCTGAAAGGTTAGAGTTACGTTTGCGATTGTCGTAACAGCCGAAAAATACGAGCGTCATTCCAAAGTCAAGGCACTTATTGCTGACTCGTTTTGCGCTGGTTCTAGACTGGCTTTCACGATAAGGTAAGGTACGTAGCTTGCTTTAGTGCGCTCGGATGCGGCCCGGGGTCTCTTTCTGCATTACAAGGCTGTAAGGCATCAACATCCCCAGCCGCTCTCGGCCAGTCATTGCAACAAAAGGTGGACCGTCGGTCCCATGACGCATTCAACACTGAGCCACTCGCCATTGCATTCTGCCCTGATAACGACCTCTTTCATCACTACAACACCATCTGTATCGCTAGCATCGACCGCTTCGCAGCAATATCGTAGCTACACGTTCCCCAATCCATCCGAGTCGCGAAACCACATCGCGCCATGAAATTCTCTACTGTCACCGCCTGTCTGGCCGCTTGCCTGGCGCCAGCCACTGCTCTCAGCGTCCTCAATGGCAGGGCGCCCGAGGTTACTATCAACGACGACCTCAAGATTCCCGGCGATTCTCCTCTCGAGCTCTGCCCCGGGGACCATGCTGCCGACCTTATCCATATTGACAAGGTTGACCTGTCTCCCAACCCTCCCAAGGCGTACGAATAACCCGCTCACACCAGTACCGCCTGTGACATCGTACTAACAATCTGATAGCGGTCAGGAACTCTTGATCAAGGCCAAGGGATCCGTCAAGCAGAAGATCGAAGAGGGTGCTTATGTTCTGCTAACTGTGAAGTATGGCCTCATTCGCCTCATAAGCACCAAGGCCGATCTTTGTGAGCAGATTGGCAATGTTGACCTCAAGTGCCCCGTCGAGGCTGGCGAAGTCGAGATTACCAAGAGTGTAGACCTTCCTGCTGAGATTCCTCCTGTACGTTGTCATGATCCAGTTTCGATAGGCGTTGTTACTAACTCAACCCAGGGCAAGTACACTGTACTGGCTGATGTCTTCACCGTCGAGGATGTCCAGATTACTTGCTTGACGGCAACTGTCACCTTCTCTCGCAGCAGCAAGGGTTTCTTTGGTGGCGATCTGTGATTGGGATTATGGCGCACACGTAGCATACGCATGATGGCATGACCGAGTGTTTGGCACGTTCTCATGGGTTTCTGAGTTAACGATTGGTTTGGCGAATTTCTTGCTCTCCTCGAGCATCCTGTAGCGGCTTAGAATCTATTTAGCATACTTGACAAATGAGTCCATTGTATTGTACTCCACCTCGTATCTCCATGATATCTGCTCTGTAAACATGATGAAACTCAAAAACGCAATACCGGCCTGCGAGCAACATACGGCCAAGCTAAATGCACTGACTGTATGCTGACTTCTCGCCTGGTCGCCCCGAAATAAGTCCATGCGCCCAGTAAAATGTCGTTCCTTTACTCTCCAAACAAGCGTCGCACTCGTCTCAATACACTATCTTTCTCGGGGTCGTAAGGGTGGTCTTTGCTGGGGATCTCCAAAACAGCAGGGAAAGCCGCGGTGTAGGTATCAATGCGATGTCGGATCTTGTCAGCGATCTGTAGTATGGTTAGGTACTTGGGTAGACGAAATAGGAAGCAAGTATCTGACATGTTGGTTGATAAGCACGATGCCAATATCCTTTCGGTCCTCAGTAAACCGGTCGAATGCGGCCTCAATAGCAGCTGTGTCGGTCTTGTTGTCGACAACAAGGAAGTTCTTTTGAGCATCGGCGCCTGTGGTAACATGCTGTTCTCTGCGCTTAGCTTATTGATGAAGAAAGCGCCGTGTTTGAGAGCGACTCACGCCAATACCTGCGAGAAGCAGTCCCGTTACTGAGTCCTGGATGCGAGCTACGTCAGCGCAAAGCACCAAATAAGAAGCTTGTGGTTGCGGTACATACTTCGTCGCCGATGACAGCCAGGAACTGGCGATCTTTGTAGTCTGCTTGCGAAGACATCTTGATAACTGGGAACTATTCGTTGTCGAGGCCCTATCGTGGGAGTTGAAAGCGCCAGGTTCGTTGTGCTACAACTAAGGTACGAAGGAGGTCGGACGCCTGAGGCTCCGCTCTGTGCCGACCTGGACTGAGGTGCCCCTGGTGAAGCTCTGACCATTCATCGCCCCTACTGGTCAGTCATGCGCCTGGCCCCCAGGGTAAGTGCTAGTGAGTACAAAGAATTAACATCCGTCGTCTAGGCACAGCAACAGTAAAGTAAACAACATCTGGCCAGGCTGCTGCCATTTCTCTCCTTATTCTTCATAACTCGACTCGCAACTCTCCAGCCGAACATTGCGATTACGAATATCTAAGGCGAACCACAGGCGCTTCATCAAGATGCCACGCTTAGTTCGTCGGCAACCGCTCTCTGAGCGCATCAAATCTGCCCTCAACCCCATGGACTTTTTGCTATGGTTATCCGAAGAGCTCGAGACGAGAGACTGGGATTCAGCCAATGTGGGCACACAGATCGGGCTGGTCATGAACTTCGTTTTCCTACTTGCGCGCGCCAATTCAGGATTTTCTTCGAAAAGTGATGACGTTTTCAGCGATGAGGCTAGTTCTGGCTGGCTCGCGTTCTTTGTAAGTGCGCTGCTCCCGGTTGTTCCAACTTGCCTCGAGACTGACTATCAAAATCGCAAAGGTCTACCCTCTCGTCTGGATACTCGCCATGTTCTCCTTTACCAACGCTTTCTACACTATTACGCGAGCTCGCAAATACCGACTTTTTTCAGCCACGGTCGATAAACCGCTGTCCACACCCTCTGCGCGACGGGTGAAAGTCAACCACTCGAACTCATCCCCCTCGACGCCCCTGAGCTATCTTGCGAGTCTGATAACACCAGAGTCTGCTGAGTCGCGGGCTCATCCTGACAAGGCGTCAGATGTATGGGAGCTGTCAGTTTGGGATCCTCTCCCAGTTTCCTTGCGGCTCGCCTGTCTTTTTGGTCCCGGACATGTCTTGGTGTACATGATATTCCTTCCTCTGGCTCCTTTGGACCCTCGACCAAGCGTGACCGTTTTGAACACGATTCTTCTGCAGGCTCTTATCTCCGGCCAGCTTCTGTTCTTCTGCTCTCAATTTGCACAGCAAGCAAAGGATAAGACGGTCATTCAAGAGCAGGTGATGAAAGAATACGACACCAAATTCGTCCATCCCCGACTTCATCCCACTGTTCGCGACGTTGGCACTCAGTTCTCCGAGGACCAGCCCCGCGACTATCAGGAATTTGTACAGGCCGGTACCCCTATTGTGCAAATTCGGCATTCTTTCCAGACTCACTCAAACCCATATGCTCGTACCGTTGATACACCTGAGGAGCAGTCTCCCACGCCTGCCCCAAGCAACATCCTAAAACCACAAATGTTCACACCCCCGACAGCAACTCGACGCTCAGAAGTCTTTAGACCCGCCACTAGCCAGAGAAGTCCTGCGCCTCGTCAGAGTTTGCCTACCGGCTACACTTCGACTGGTACATCGTCAGGAGTCCAAAACATGAACTTTGGTGGTAGCATGGGTATTCATACCCACAACAAGTCGCCTCTCAAAAAAGCTACTAGTTTGAACGATATTGGCCCTCAGGAAGCGGCATCACCACGCAACTCTCGAGAGATGGCGGCATACGAACAAAGAAATTGGGGGGCAGGAACACCCTCCAGAAAGTCGGACACTCGAAGATTGACGAGCTCAAATCTGAAAGGCCCCGGCAACCCATTTTCTGGCTTGGGCCGGCAACAAGCATCCCAAGAGAGCCGCCTTTCGCGATGGTAGCTTGGGTTTACTTTACCTATTGATACAAGCCATAGTATGGCTATGGTGACTCCGGATTGCAAAGGTCGGCGTTAAGGTCTTATTTCTGAATAAAGATAGGAAATGCATAGGTCTCCCTCCTTATCCCTGGATTTTTCATGGTGCCCCTTATTTCACATACATGAGAAATATAAGGTAGCGAGATAATAGTACTCCAAAGTACAGTAATGATAGAAGATACCTCACCTACCTCGCTTCTCTACTTCGTATAGTGAATTAAAGAAATAACAGTGATGGCTCTTACTCTTCTACTCAAAGTGCTAACTTACTAGTACCTACCTTATGGAATTAGTTAATATAATATGATGGAATTTCTCGGCCTGGTGGCCTTATGGCCCCATCGCGCCTCACAAAGCGTAACTGCCCCTTTTGTAGAACGCATCAATGGCAGGTGCGGTGCGGGTGCTGCCTTAGGTTAGCTAAGATGCCAAGTACATTCTTCAACGTTTCCATGAGATGCTCAGGTTGTTCTGTTCAACTTAAAGTACTTTTATTGTCGACAGCTCTTTGCTATAGATTAGCGATTCAAGACATTCAACTACGAAATTGGCATCATCTCACTGCCGTCTGCGGATGTTTCCAGACTAGCTTCTGAGAGCAGCAACATCAGCATTCGACGAACTACTTCCACTCGCCCCTATTTATTTGTTCCCTATCTCAGCGCCTGGAATGTCTGACAAACCACATTGGTCATCCCTACGGCGCAGCGATGTATCTTCTGGCGGTCATTCACTAAGGGAGTGGGTTATGAACAAACAGGAACCTGCCCGAAGTACCACATTGGGAGACGTGGGCGATTGGATCAAGAGCAGACTTCCAAGTAACCGTCCAGAGCGTGGAGGAACTTTGAGAGACCAAGGGTACTGGGAAAAAAAGGACAGAAAAGGCCAGTCATCTCTCGACAACGACCCTGGAGACAAAGAAGTCAACCAACCTCCTGCAAGTTTATCCTCATCAGGGCGGTATCGTGTTGCTACTAGACACCATCATAGTCGACGGAGTGGGACAGGTGGTTCGGATCACCTGCTGGGTTGGAACACACCTAAAAACTTGAGCGAAGCGTTACCAGACTCGGAGATCTTATCCAAACAAAAGAGGTCTATGGGTCACGATAAGCTGACTATATGTAGCAAATGGAACGAGCTCAATTCTCTTGGAATTGGCAAAAGCCGTGGCAAGAAGAAGATGGACCTCAGCACCAAAACCAAGAAAGAGAAAGGGAAATCTGCGCCGTGGCGCACTTCCAGTATTCCATCCTCTACTACAGCCATGGAAGAAACTCCTACTCTATTGGAACTTCTAGAGGCGAAGCGAACTGCCAAGAAGAAAGCACGTGAAGAACGAGAAAGTCTAAGAGAGAGCGGAGATTATCTTGGTGTTCAAGGTATCAATCCACAAACAGGTGTTATAGATGTTACATCAGATAGTGGAGAGAGCGCTCTGAGTGAGGAAACGGAGCGAAGGCTAAAGCAACTCAAGGCTCGTGTGAGCAATGCTTCGTCCGCCGCTGAGAGAAAGGAAGCCGAGAATGAGATTGTCAAGATTCATCTTGACCACGAGGTTGCGAAGTTGCGGCATCGAGAGAGGACCGAGAAGCAGCTGGCAGCTGCTATCACTGGCAAATGGCGAAGAGGAACACATCAGTGGTCGTCAGTTCAGGAGCCTGGTCTGAGCCCCATTGCCCAGTCACAGCGAAGCGTGTCAGTGTTTTCAAGTCAGTAGTGTCATCCCTCATTCTGCAACCTTTACTGATTTCGAACCGTGATGTAGGGCGCCAATCGCAACCTGATCGAGAGATGGCAGGGCAACAAGAGCTTATAGATTTAAGTCTTCCTGTTGACCGCTCAAAGTCGACGCAGCCTTCTGCCACGGGAATCACGAGCGAGGCAAAGTCCAGAGAAACCTCGCACTCCTCTGGCACAGTTGTCCGGACTCCCCATCGACGAAGTCTAGCGAATCAGTCTCCATCGGCTTTGGAGCTTTTTGAAAACGACATAAGCTTCAATAGCCCGAGCGAGCTCAAACTAGAGGGCAACCTGTTCTCAGGACCTTCTGTTCGGGCCTCAGCGAATGTCGCAGACGTACCAGGTGGCTTCTTACCAGGAACAAATAATCCGCAAGGGGTCAAAGACGACCATACCGGCAACGATGCACTGGCAGAGGACAATAACCAAAAGCCTAGTTTTATGTCTTTTTTAGACGAAAGCCAACAAGGGGGAACAGAGCCAGCAGGAATAAGAACGGTTCGGGCTCCAGCCAGCAGTCACTCACTGTCGGATCTCTCGATGCTTCCAAGTCCATCGGCATTGAACCACAGTCCGAGCCGAACGTCGGTGAAGAGCATGTTCAGCACGCCAAGTCACGACAAGAACGCTCTTCGCGAAAACCTCGTGCAAGATTCGACGATCAACCACCAGAAATCCACTATCCTCCAAACGACTTTGGAACCAACCTTACAGACTTTCCTCGAAGAAAACCGGTTCCAACATACCCTAGACTTTCCATACCACCACCAAGCCCTAAAGAGAGTTGCATAGAGTCCACATCTCACAGGAAGCCCAAAGAGACAGCCGAGCTGGGAGCAACAGGTCCCGAGCAATTCAGCACTGTCACCGATAGTCAAACCACTGGAATCGGAGCGAGAAGTAACAGAGCGAAACAAAACGAGTCCACTGGCTCGCAAAAACCAAGCGAAAGCGTCGACTCAAAGTCCCCTCATCGCTCCCCCATTGTGCATGAAAGAAGCGGTGACCAGGTCGAAACCCCAAAATCTACCCAAGACCACAGAAGAAATTCAAGCCGGCAAAGATGTAACTAGAAGGACTCCCTTCCCATCCGAGCAACTGTCCTTGAAAACACTCAAAACCACAGATCGCAAAGAAGGCAACCAAACCTGGGCACAAAATCCACAAGACATCAGGAATAGGTGCAACGAAGTCAAGGAGGCGTGTGCATCCACAAACACCACCATCACTACTGGGTGCGCCCAGACAATATCAACAACCCCGCAGAAGAGAACCCAAGAAGTTCAAGAGGGACTTCATCGGAGGCGCAGATTGGACCGGGTGATTTACAACCTTCGAAGCTTCGGCGCGACACCAGACAATTGGGGAACTTCCCAAGAGAATCGTGGTCCGAGTACATCGCCGAGATCGGCGTCTCTGGGCGAGACTCGAGCGACCGATACTATATTGGCGAATCCTCAAGGGCTCATGAACCAGCACTCGCGGGCGCAAGCGTACAAAGGCAGTGTTCCAGAGGACACAGGGGTGCAAACAGCACAGCACCGATGCAGCAGTTTGTCAATATCCACCTGCACAGCGGACGCCAAGGATATCGAGAAGAACGACAAGAACGTCAAAAATACCGAGAAGAGCGCCAGGAGCATAGAGAAGCAGGAGACAGGGAAGATGGATCATCAGAAGGGCAACACCTACCCGGTCAACGAGCGGCTCAAGCGGCTCTCTCCCCAGGAACATCAAACAATGAATCTGGGGGAGTACGTACCAGGAGACTTTCCGGCACATCTGAACGCCGAAGACGGCATCGCAGATCTTTCCAATAACAGATCTGGCCAAAGGAAGAAGGAAGGGTTATGGGAAGCTATCAAGGAGTTTCTGGGTACTGTGAATAGGCACAGCATGTGGCTTTTGAGATTGTACTGGGAAACGGTGCGACCTGTCTTCGATACCAGATCACAGCATTGGAGCCAGGCCAATCGAGACTGTTACAGCTGGAAGGATCTGGCGAGCCTGTGCCTGGCATTTCCTCTGCTGTTCGGGCTGTTGATGATTTTGGTGTGGTCTATGGAGCTCACAGCTATTATAATAAGGTGCAGGGAGAAGGAATGGGATTGTATTGTTGTCGAAGGGTTGTCCATGTTTCGGCGGAGTTTGACCGGAGCCTACGACTAGACAACGGCCGGGGCGGATCCCTCTGGATGGGACCGGTGCCGGCGATGAAGACAGTGGGCTGCGGGGCAAGATGGATATTACAGGCGCAACTCGCAGGGGACAGGAGCTTAGAAAAGAAGGTGAAAAAAGGCGGTTACTTGCGGCGCTTTGGTTGTTGCAGGTTGTTGAAGTTATTCACAGCAATGATAGTGAGGGAAAAGGGAGAGAAGACTGAGGAGGGTCTCGTTGTTACAGTAGATGAGTTAATGAACAGATATTACAGCACTGTATATTATACTCAATGTTCGGCATGAGCGGCGTAACGTAGCAAAAACCCAGCCCAATAAAGTGATGTCGTAATTAGACCAGGATAGCACCGTGGCATACGGAGTAAGAAAAGGGCAAACCCAAGCTCTTTGTCTTTTCTAACATCGGAGGTTGGAAAAAGTGGCGATCAGCAGGCAAGATCGGAGCTAAGGACCAATGAGAAGCGGGTATTTAGCAATCAGAGCAGATGAAGCGTGTGGGGATACCCCGCGCTGGCGGCGGTGCTGGCCTGTCGATGAGCTTCAATTGCTGACGGGCGACGGCCGCAAACGGACCCCTCCGATCATCGGCGACCTCGAGCCATTCTATTGTATGAAGCTCGTGGGATTGGGCAGAGGGGGGCACAGTTGAAAATTGTTGATAAACCCAGAGGCAGGACGTTTCAATTCTTCTGCCTCTTTTTATCAATTTCATACTGATTCTGTTTCCGATTCTACCAATTTCACCTGGTGGCTTGCTCCCTTATACTCCCCCCTCTCTCCAGGTGCCTTCCCTTTCTACAACTCCATACCTTTCCCCTTACTTCCAACATCAACCACATATTTCCGCCCGCACTCTTCCACCAAATCTCATTTTTCTCCCTTACATACTTTTAAACCAACTTCGTAAAGCACATCCTCAATTGCCAAAATGCCTGCTCCCGTGGGTAAACCCCAGACCCTCTACGACAAGGTTCTGTCGGCGCACATTGTCGACGAGAAGCTCGATGGCACAATTCTCCTCTATATCGGTACGTTTCTGCCTCTTGAATTGTCTCTGAGCACTCGAACTCACAAAGCTGGTACAAGACCGACACCTTGTCCACGAAGTGACATCACCAGTAAGTTTACCTCACTCCAACGTTAGCGCTGCGACATCCGCTAACCAACAACCTCCAACAGCAAGCTTTCGAAGGCCTTGAAAATGCTGGCCGAAAAGTTCGAAGACCGGATTGCACTCTGGCTACCACTGATCACGTACGCTGCACCAATTCAAATCTGACGACCATCAAGAAATTGTACTAACCCTGGGCCTCACAGAACGTCCCCACCACTTCTCGCAAGACCCTAAAGGACATTGCTTCTTTCATTGAGGAGGACGATTCGCGAACACAGTGTGTCACTCTCGAGGAGAATGTCAAGAAGTTCGGCGTCACATACTTTGGCCTCGGCGACAAGCGACAGGGTATCGTCCATATCATCGGCCCTGAGCAAGGTTTCACTCTACCCGGAACCACCGTTGTCTGCGGTGACAGCCACACTTCGACACATGGCGCATTTGGTGCCCTGGCCTTTGGTATTGGTACCAGTGAAGTTGAGCATGTCCTGGCCACCCAGTGCCTCATCACAAAGCGCAGCAAGAACATGAGGATACAGGTCGACGGCGAACTGGCCCCTGGTGTCAGCTCCAAGGACGTCATCCTTTACGCTATCGGTAAGATTGGTACTGCCGGAGGTACCGGTGCTGTTATTGAGTTCGCCGGCTCTGTCTTCCGCAACATGAGCATGGAGGCGCGTATGTCGGTCTGCAACATGTCCATCGAGGGTGGTGCCCGTGCTGGTATGGTTGCCCCTGATGAGATCACCTTCGAGTACCTGAAGGGCCGACCCCTGGCTCCCAAGTATGGTTCCGAGACCTGGAACAAGGCCGTTGCCTACTGGAAGAGCCTCCAGTCTGATCCCGACGCCAAGTACGATATCGACGTTTTCATCGACGCCAAGGATATCACTCCCACTCTTACCTGGGGAACCAGCCCCGAAGATGTCGTTCCCATTACCGGCTCCGTCCCGGACCCCGAGACCTTCAGCACTGAGAGCAAGAAGGCTGCCGGCCGCCGCATGCTTGAGTACATGGGCCTGACTCCTGGAACCCCCATGCAAGATATTCCTGTCGACAAGGTATTTATTGGCTCATGCACTAACGCCCGAATTGAGGACCTTCGTGCCGCTGCCAACGTTGTCAAGGGACAAAAGGTCGCTGCCAACGTCAAGCGCGCCATGATTGTTCCTGGCTCGGGTCTTGTCAAGGCTCAGGCCGAGGAGGAGGGTCTCGACCAAATCTTCATTGATGCCGGTTTCGAGTGGCGAGAGGCTGGCTGCAGTATGTGCCTGGGCATGAACCCTGATATTCTTGCCCCCAAGGAACGATGTGCTAGTACATCTAACCGAAACTTCGAGGGTCGACAGGGTGCTCTTAGCCGAACCCACCTCATGTCTCCTGTCATGGCTGCCGCCGCTGCTCTCGTCGGCAAGTTCGCTGATGTGCGCAACCTGAGCCACTACACTCACCAGTCAGCTTTCAAGCCCCGTGAGCTTCCTGCTGAGGAGCCCCATGTTGATGAGCGCACCAAGGATGACTCCGAGGAGCGAGACCTGATTGGAGACCAGCCTCAGGACGCTGAGCCTCACACTAACACTCTGGTCAGCGCCGGCGGCACTGCCGCCGCTGGCCTGCCAAAGTTCACGACCTGGAAGGGCACTGCCGCCGCCCTGGATCGAGCCAACGTTGATACCGATGCCATCATTCCCAAGCAGTTCCTCAAGACCATCAAGCGAACTGGTCTTGGCAATGCTCTCTTCTACGAGCTTCGATACAAGTCGGATGGATCTGAGAACCCCGATTTTATTCTGAACCAGGGGCCTTTCCGAAATTCCAAGATCCTGGTTGTCACTGGACCCAACTTTGGTTGTGGTAGCTCCCGAGAGCACGCTCCTTGGTCTCTCCTTGACTTTGGCATCAAGTGTATCATTGCTCCCTCTTTTGCTGATATCTTCTTCAACAACACCTTCAAGAACGGCATGCTTCCCATCAAGATCGACAACAAGGGCCACCTGGAGGCCATTGCTGCCGAGGCTCGCGCCGGCCGTGACATCGAAATTGACCTGCCCAACCAGCTTATCAAGAACGCCAATGGCGAGACTATCTGCTCCTTTGACGTTGAGGAGTTCCGCAAGCACTGCCTGGTCAACGGCCTTGATGACATTGGCCTGACCATGCAGCAAGAAGACAAGATCGCCGAATTCGAGCAACGCATGTCCCAGAACACTCCCTGGCTCGACGGAACGGGCTACATGAAGCGTCCTGGTCAGGGCGGAAAACTGGCTGTCAAGGCTGTGCCCGTTCCCAAGACAAATCGCGGCGAGGAGAAGACAGAGCCTCTCGACTGGTAATCCAAGAGGCGGACGCGGTAACTAAATGATTACCCTATCTGAATGACTTTACGGCGAAGTGGATTTGGGATACTGGCATATGAACGATTAGCATTTGGGTTTAATGATTTGGAATTTTAGGTCGGTTATCAAAAGGGTTGCTGGCTTTGCCCACCGATGGATGAAAAGTACCAGATTCTGGGGTAGATATCAGTTCGATATCCGTAGGCTTACAAACGAATCTGAGATGTTTTTGAACGCTTATCAATGCAAATTTGCCTTGCACAAAATCAAAGTGAACCACCGCTACCGTCGTGAGGAGTATTGTTCACAGACGTATGTATACAAATGAAGTTAACCCCCTGTCCTCACCTCATCCCGGAGAACACCAACATGCACGACAAAGCCCGCTGTCGATCGCAGTTCTTGGGGCAGTGCATCGTCAGGAACTCTCCAGACGTGGAACGAGGCTGAGAATGCCTTGAGCCACGACTCAAAGACATCGTCGCTACGGAGCTGCTGGCCAATGACACAAATACACGGCTGTCGCTCATCATCAGCATCCGTAAACTCAGGATCCGTGTCTCGTAGACGACATGCATCTACGCATGTCTGCACAAAGGGTGCCACAAGGGCGTAGTTGTAAACGCAATCGCAAGCAACGACGGCGTCGAAGCTGCGAGCCTCATCTGAGCCGGTGAGAGACGGCGTGACCTCGTCTGTCTCCCAGTCGAGCGTCGTGAAGCGGATGTTTGGAGTCACAGCTTGACTGCGCTTCTTCTTGCCCGAGCCAAACGCCGTAGAAAGGTTCTCGTCGAGGTTGCGCTGGACAAGACGCTGGACGTAGGACTGGTCGGTGAGGACGTAGCGGGCCACGCGGGGACCGAGGGCCAGAGCGCTCAGGGGCGATATTCCACAGCCGAGCTCGAGGATTGAGGCTACGGAGCTGGTGATGATTGGGTTTGAGGGGGAGGATAGCCACTCGGCGAAGCTGGGGGCTATTCTCCAGAGGACTAGACATGAAGGTCAGTGAGAAGTTGATGAGTAGTCAGTGGGAGCCTTTACCAGCACCGGTTGTACCGCCTGTTCGCGAAGACGAGAGGACGGTGGGAGATTGGTGGACGGTGTAGTCCTTGCCTGCGACTGATACATCGACCGAGGCAGCGCGGGGATCTACAAAGCCGAGATTCAGAGAGGGAATGGGCTGAGCGTAGAGAAGAAATGTTTCTATTCACTTGCGTTAGTAAGGAACTGAGTGAGTGAGTGGGCGAGTGAGTGAGGCTTTGTGGGACTTGTGAGCTTGCCTTCCTCTGGGTCTTCAATCTCTGGCTCTAGTTTGTTCAGTATATGGCCGAGAGATTCCATCATGAGTGTGGTTGATAGGTGTTTCTGAGTAGTAGTTACACAACATATAGCACACGGTGGTTGAGAGTGATGAGATGGAGTGCAACTTAACCGAGCGTGGGAGCGAGTGTAAGTGGATCCTTTTTTCCTCTGCAAATAACCTCACTTATACTGCCGGAATCAACATATCTGAAAATAAGAATAAATAGTCGACGCCATGTATACGATAGTACCCAAGAATGAAATCTTGACCAGACTGTCTGAGATCAGGCAAGACAATGGATTTTGTGTGCCGTCTAGCATCCATATCTTCTCCCACACACGCTCACAATGACAACACTCGCACATCTCTTGTCCAAAAAAGCAATAGCAGGTTTATTCCATAATAACAGACTTCTCCAAGATCCTCGCAAAACAAGGGGCCATGCCCTCAAGTCTAGGGGCAAGCATGGAAAGCAAAAAAAGACAAAAGCTCCACACACTCCTGGCCAGGCGTAGCATCCACCAGTCCCTTCTTTTCATTCATACTGTTTCTCTCTTTCTTGTCGCTTCAGGCTCTAGTCATATCGCAAGATCAATATCTTGTCCCCTCCTACACCAACCCATCATAGAGGGATAGTGCTGAGACAATGGTCTCGTCCCGTTTGCTGCCCTCCTTGAACTCCTCCATGTCTAAAGAGCCATTCTCGTCCTTGTCCATCATGCGGAAGATCTTCCTTACTCGCTTCTCGGGGGTATCTTCGTCTTCGGGGAGTTTAACCATAGAGCCGACCTATTCAAAGTAAGTAAATTACAATGACTATCGTAGCAGCAAGCAACACTCACCATCTTGTAGATAGCTTCAACAATCTTGAGCATCTCATCGTAACTGATCTTGCCGTCGCCATCAATGTCGTACAGCTGGAAGGCCCAGTCTAGTTTATCCTCCATCTTGCCTCTGCTAGTAACACTCAGGGCGCAGATGAATTCCTTAAAGTCGATGGTGCCGGACTTGTCGCTGTCGAACACGTTGAATACATAATCTGCAAATGAGCTCGGATCTCCGAACGGGAAGAATTGCCGGTAGATCTTTTGGAACTCCTCCTTGGTGAGAGTGCCAGACGGGCAGTCCTTGAGGAAACCTAAAGACTGGTGTTAGGTAATGTTTTTTGTTGTTTGGTGAAGTGGTGTTGATTTTGGTCTGTGGGTGGTGCGAATAAGGTGGTAAACTCACCCTTGTACCATTGCTGCAACTCCTTCTTGTCGAAATGAGTTGACTTTTGAAGCTCCATGAGCTGATCTTGCGAAAGCTTAGACTGTCTAGATAGGCACGATAATCGTTAGTGATGAGCTATCGATATGGTACGGTCGATCCCCAAAGTATAATGACGTCGGTCCATAACTTCCGCGGGGATCCGATGTTGACAAATGCGCTTGCGCCCCAAGAGGTTCTGACTGCAAAAGCGACACGACGTCACCTAAAGAAATGGGGGCAAAAGAGAGCGAAAACAATGTCCAAGATCGGCGGTAAACACCGCAGGAATAAATCAGGGATAAACTCACGATTTACCCATGATGCCTCAGAATTCGGGGTTGTTATCGGTGGGGGTACTGGAGGATGTATGGAGCGCGAATTGCGCGCTCGTCGAACAAGACTGGATGTCTCGGGATGTCGTTTATATAGAAGAAGCGAGAGACTATATAGCCAAGTCGTCAAGAGCGAGGATGATCTTGGCCTCTCGAAACGTCGCTTATCGTGAAATCGATGTCGAGGGGATTCAGGACGAGATAGCGGCTGGAGCGCGGAACCGCAGGGAAACGTCTAATGAGGGGGAGGATGCGAGCTCTTGGAATGGTGCGACGAGAGGAGCAGAGAGCGTAGAGGCCGTGGTTGCTGTAATCGTTGAGTACGGCGGAACGAGGTTGTAGGTGATTTAGATGTAGAGTTCGACAAGGTTTGGTTTGGTCTGGTTATTTCAGGAGGAGAAAATTAATGCAAGTCCAAGTTGTAGCGGCACAAGATGGAATAACTACGTCGTAGAAAGTGGAGGCCGTGGAAGTAAGTGTGTGTGACTGACTGTCTCCTTCCCACCCCTCACCCCTCGTCACAGACGGAAGATCAATCCATGGAAAGGCAACCCCGAAGCACCCACCATAACTCCGCTGGAGTAAGCGGTCTTCCAGTGCATTCCCAAGCATATCATAGGGGCTCTAGGGCCCGGAGCAGTGCTGTAGCCCACTGAGGAGCGCCTATCGAGTCGGGTATGGGAGTCACTTCACATAGTGGGGGCGGGGCTCTAGAGGTTCCCGGAGGACCTGGACCCCCCCGCTGGGTGTCCGGTGATGCCATGGATAAATCTTGGTTTTGTTTTGTTTTTGTTTAGGTGTCTAGTATTTTATTGGAAGCCAAGAATACGAGGCTCGAGCGGTTTTTGTCAAACGTTTAACAGTTTCAAAACATTTTTGATTTTCCAACCTGCCATCGACACTCAACAACACTCAACATAACCCGTCACTAGCCCGGGCCAGACAAGGTCTACTACCTAACAAGCTGCCTCTTCTAGCAGCTGTTGCCGTTGCGGCACCCGTCGCCTAGTCGTGCCTTGGCATCGGGGCTGTGCCATTTTTTCGATTTCTGGAAGCCAAAAGCGTGGCAACCAGGGTTGTCTGGTCGTGTGTGCAGCGGCGTCTACGGGTGTGTGGCTGTGCTGAGCTCCATCGAATCGAGTCTCGATTTATCGACTTGCATCTCGTCACCATCCTGACCAAGCAAGCTCAAGTGTAGTGTGCCGCCAGTTGCACGAGCCTCAGCGCCAAGTCGGCGCCAACACTTCTATCTACAACAAGCTTTTGCTGCGCCCACTCACTTTATCCCGGGCTAGCTACTAAGCTTCCAAGCAGAAGCTCAGAATGACATGCTCTTTCATCTTCCGAGCTTGGCTGCCTCTCTCCGAGGCATCATGCTGCCTGTGCCTCATCCGCTGACCCTTGCACCAGCAGATTGATAATGTATGTAATATAACATGACAATTCAAGTCTTAGTACGTAACTTGTACTCCAAGGTTAAGCCTTGGTTCGAGGTATCTTGGCCATAGTTCCACCCATGCATGCTATCTGTCCCGAATCATGATGCCTCCTTACTCCTGTCCCTCTGTCAACCTGATCAATATCCAATTCCATACTAAATCCCCGCCTGCTTGCCTCTCCCGTAACGACACCAACATACAATCATTACTAACCGTCAGTACCATCTTGCGCTCTTCAGCCTACAACCACCTTCATGCTTAGGCTCTCTAGGAATCCTCCCAGATCCTCCTTCTTTACCTCCACCACGCAATGCTCAAAGCTATCGATCCGCACTCGTGTGTTCGTTTCTGACACTACTTCTTGGAACGCGCTGCCAAACTTGTTGAGGCCGTAACCCTTCTCATGTTCGACTTCTTCGTCATCCGACGCGTCAGAGTCTGAACTGTCCGAATCCTCCGACTCTGTCTCCAGCTCGTCTTCGTCATCGCCTGCGTCTCTCCGGGTTGCGCGTTTCTCCTCTCGGACCTTTTGCTTGGCAAGACGTGACTCCTCCTTCTTCTTGAGCTTTGCTTCCTTTTCAGCCTTCCGTTGTTTTGCAGCCTCCCTATCAATCAATGTGGTATCTGGACCACCTCCACCACCAGTGCCCACCACGACATACACCCCTCGTTTCTCATTGAGACTGGCCACGACAAGGGGTGTACCACGGCCGCCATGTGATAGCTTGCCGTGAGATTCCCTCTCCTGCTCTGCAAGCGCTTCGCCTATCCAAAGGGATAGTTTAGTGAGCGCTGCCGGATGGGTAAAAAGTGTCACGTCGGGTCCTTCCTTGACCACACACATGCGGAATGCACGAAGGTGTTTGATCTGCTTTTTGTTGATAAGAGACGTTCCTGTCCGGTAGATTGCGCGGTGAAGGAATTGAGCAGTGGGAAGACCGGCCTTCAGCGCGTCGATGCTGTTGTAAAAGTCAGCAGGCGAGCATTGAGTACAGGAACAAACTTATACTTACTTTTCAAGCGCATCGTATGCCTCCCAGAACCGCTCAACCCATTCCTCTCCTTGGGCAGCATACTCGGTCTCTTCTTCTGCATCCCGAGTTGCCTGACTTGCCGCTACAGCCGAGTCCGATGCCTGAACATTCCTGCCCACTTCCAAGAGTGCGCCAATGACTACTCCGACATCCTGTGCGCTCAACGTTGCTCGCCATCCCCAGCTTCGGACGAAACCCCAGCCGTCTTTGGCGCCAGCGCGGTCTTTGCCATCAGTGTCCACCGAGGGTACCATCTCGTCAAGGTTGTAAAGCGACCCGTACTTCAGAAGCTTTGCCCTAAGCTCTCGCTTCAGCATCATATCCATGTGGGTGTAGCTCTGCTTGCATTGAGCAAGACTGACTCCCATCTTTGCAAGCAACTTGTGGAGTCGCTTGATCCCCGTCTCACTCCAGGTTTTGAGGCGAGCGAAGAGGTACGGGGAATGTAGCATACTATCGTAGAGACTCCAATGACGGATGAGCAAGAACCTTGGTTCGGGGGAAAGTCTGATACCAGTATCCTCTGGGTTCCTCGCTGTGGTAGGAATCACGCCTGTATTTTCCGCAGCAACGCGCCCATTCGTGATTTCTGGAGGATTCAAACGCCTGACTTCGTCACGGAGTAACTGGCGTATTCTAGTTCCCCGAACTCCAAGCCAGCCGGTCGGGCGACTTCTATCGCTTTGCCTAACGGGCGCAGCAATACCTGCTGATGAACGACCGTAGAGTTCCATAGATGTGACACCAACAATCGTTAGCCACAGAAGGTCGTTATCTTCTCTACCAAGTTCGGAGGCAAGCGAGTACATCATTGACGAGAGTGGTTCTGAAAAGGAGGATCCGACTTTGTAGTACTGGTGCAAAATGGCTTCCTTCTCTTCTCGCATCCGTAATAGTCGTCTTCGTAAAGCGCGCGCCAATGGGCCTGTGGGTGGTTGTGCTCCTGAAGGGGGTTCAATTGGATCGCTCGATAACCCAACAGCGGGGTCTCGTAGGGAGACAAGCCCTCTCTGCTGAGGTCGTCGCGGTGACTCTGCAATAGGGCTCGACTGCATAAGACTGTTAGTGAAATCATGTAGAGCGTAGAGCTATGTGGGCATACCGAGTTACTTCGCCGCCGTTGTCGAGGCCTATCGTCGTCGCTATCTTCCTCTTCTGCATCTGTCCAGCTCTTTCGTTTTTGACCTGCACGTGTCGGTTCCTGGCTGGTATTATCAGGGTCTTCATCTTCGTCGTCACTGTCGCCCAAGTCCTCGCCGTCGTCGTCTATTTCAGGCATATCTATCAGGGCAAGATATGCATTTCGCTCAGTTTCCATATCCTCCTCAATATCGCCATCATCGAAGACAATAATACCGCCTTTTCCAGGATGAAAAGCACGCGTAATCTTTCCGCCATCGACTCCAACAGGGCTCTTTGATTGATATGATGAGGATATCTCAGTTGCAGGGTCCAGGGGAAATCCGCCAAAAATGTTTCCAAGATTCCAAGGTCGATGAGCGTCGATGACCCAGACCTCAACACCACTGTAAGGAGCTTCATCACTTTCAGATTCGAGTCCAAGAAGTGGTCCAAGATCGACCATACCTCCTACGCCGAGGCATACGACGACACCACCACTGCCACCTTGAGACTCCATCATGGGCATCACCAATTCTCGGCCAGCTTTCTCAAGGTCGGTGTACCCAGCAACGGGCTGGATCTTGTGAGGGATATAGTCATGTTTGAGAAGTCGAGTGAGTATTCTACATGCACAAAGGGCATCCGGTTCGAGGGCGACGAGAATTAGCACTGGTGGGGAGAGCGGATGTCTGGTTTGTTGGAGATGGGTGTATAATTTCGAGATCAATGACCGGGGAAGATACATTGCTGCGAGGATTCAAGATCGATAGGATCGCTGCGTCGATATGCCACGGATTTCATGAGCGTGCGGTCGATAGATGATGAGCTGAGGTCGAGTACTAGGTGTAGTGTAGTCAAGGGGTGAAGTCGAGACGCGCTGATCGTTGGTTCGCGTAAAGGAGGTACGGCAGGCCAGAGAAGTAAGTACCTAAGTAAAGTAGATGGAGCAAAAAATAAATGCAGTGTAAGAAAGCGATTTAGTTGAGAATACAGTGAGTGCAACGTAATAACACAAGCTGACGCTTGGAGCGTAAAAGTAATCGACGACGTTATGCTATTTGCGAGGGTGCCTTGGCTTGCTTGGACGTTGAATTTCAATTTGGCGGACGTGCTTTTGGCGACGCGACTTGGCTGACAATGACGCGCTTTCCCAATTTATCGAATTGACCAACGCGGAAGGCAATGGATGGCAGGCATGCCCCTCTTTCCGAAATGGGACAGCGCTATGGGAACGGAGCACGCACCTCAATGCACTGAAGGCACTCACTCGGTCCGTACCTTGATATTGAATATTCATGATGACCGCCCGTGCTATATTGAGAACACATTGAGCATTGCGTATTGATCTCAAATCTCGTTGCTATTCTCAAATCCCACACTTTCGTACCCTGTTGAAACCATCTGCGCCTTTGTTGAACAGTTCCAGGTCAGTAGCAGAGCTTGAGCCATCAATTGATAGGCTGAAGTTATACTATGTAACTTCGAGTCTCTTTGCATGAATACCTACTACGTCCAGTCACATCTCAATCCTCTCGAGTGGAGGCTCTACCTGATCACAATGCCATCAGGGTATATCTTTTGATCGCTTTCCCCAAGAGTTTATTCCTCCCTGTCCCTTGCAGGTCTCGACGAGGCTATTCAATGCTCACAAGGGGCGCAGCATGAACATGAACGCATGCGCAGCTCTCGCTCTGAGAGTCTCAAGTCTCATGAGGTTTATGCATATGGCACATGATCTGATAACGATCAATCGATTTATCGGAACCCGGTGATTTGGTCAGATACAGGTACCTACCTGCCTGCCTATGTATGACAGTTGTGGTTATACCGGCTAATCTGCTAGCGGTTGCAGATAAACGTGGCCTGCACTCTAATTACCAGTCGAATGGTATGCAAACAATCGCTCAAAATGGAGAGTGGTCCTTTCATCTGGTTCACACTGGTACGGATACTGTACCAGACATGACGGGAACATGAATCTGTCCGCCCTGAGGTGGTGACGGATAGTCAGTCTAGGCAGGTCTCAGTTTTTGCTTGCTTTGTTTGCGTTTCGTGAATTATCATGCGTCGATCATCGGTCGTTTTGTTAGCTTAACAATACTGTACCGATCCCCCCATCTTACTCGGACTGTGGCATTTGCAACCATCTCAACTCTATCTAAAACTCGCTCGCTCGTTCGACCACGTCACCACCGGGTCGCTATTTGGCCGCCGATCCGTGTCTGCACCTGGGAAAAAGAGTTTCGGTTTGTCCCGAGGGCTCAGGGTCATCCCATCTGGCTCAAGACACCATCCCGCCCTATTTGCTACCGGTTACCAGTCTTCTGGGAGAGCTCTGGCCTCCCTTCCCGTGCGTCTGGAAGTGGTTCTTGTGCGTACTGTCGTAGCATTGGCCAGCTGAGAGAACCTCCTCCACACCATGCAATTTACTTTATTAGGCGTTTTACAACTTGTCTGTTGAGCAACATCAGAGGCACTTCACCTACTTCATCTTTTAATTTATCAGGGTTAGTTATCTATAGCTTAGGTTTCCCCTGTTGTGCTTTGTGTCCTCCCCCTGGGTCCTAGTCATAGTCCCTAGGTCCCAGGTCTAGGCTGGGTATCAGTACCCGGCATATTGGCACGACCCCACCATCACCTATCATCTCTTACCTATCCATCCACTCACTCACTACTCTACCACTTGACTTGCTGCTATTTAGCCCAGCTTATATATATCTCGACGTCAGCTGTGTGCTCATGTATCCTAGTCGATTATTGCTTTTCTCCCACGGCAATTGTCTCTTGTCGAGCACAATCCCTCAGGGGATCTCGAAGCAGAGGTTCTCTAGCAATGGACCCCAATGACCCCGAAGAGGACCCATCCTCGGATTATGGAGATTCTATAGCAACATCCGAGTTCACGTCTGTCAACACCAAGGAGCTCTACTCATACGAGCACGGCAGGTTCGTTACTACCCTTACCTATTCATCGTCCAACACCTGCTGATCTACGTCTCCCAGGCGATACCAAGGTTTCCTTTGTGGCCGTTACGGCCTACCTAATGACGATGCTGAGCAGGTCCGTGAAGGCCTCAAACATAAGCTATATCTGGACTATCTTATGGACGGCAAGCTATTCTTGTCTCCAATTGGTGATCACCCACAAAAGATTGTTGACCTTGGTACTGGAGTTGGCATGTGGGCGCAGGACAGTCAGTTGTCCGTTTCTATCATGATTTTCACAAGCTGATTCCTGTCCATCTTAGTCGCCGAAAACTATCCCAGCGCACGCGTCATTGGAACAGACCTTTCACCAATCCAACCACACTGGACTCCTCCGAATGTCGAATTTCGAGTAGAGGACCTGGAGGACGAGAACCGCCCATGGACAAGAATCTACGCCGATGCAGACCTAATCCACATCAGAGCCTTGTTACAGACGTTACGCAAACCACGGCAGTTATTGGAAAGGGCTTTTGAGTAGGCCAAGCCATCCCACACCTTAGCGTAGCGAATCCCGTTAACTGGCCTCTAGAAAGCTGAAACCAGGCGGTTGGATTGAAATCCACGAGATTGTTCCGTTCGTCTTTTCCGTTGACGATACGGTTGGGGATGACCATCCCATGAACAAGTTTTACCGACTTATTGAGGGACCCTTTACTAATGTTTACGGCTGGAATCTACGGTTTCCTTTTCAGATTGTTGACGCTGTACGCGATGTCGGCTTCATCAACATCAACGAAAGACATTCATACACCCCTGTTGGACGATGGCATCAGGAAGCGAAAATGCGAGAGATGGGGATTTTTACCCAAAATATTCTCGAAGAATGGGTCATGGCCATGTTAAGCCGCCCAGCTATTATGGGGATTACCGAAGAAGAAGCAAATGAGCTGGGGCACGGGGTTTTCGATGCCTTCAACAACACCCGCATCCATGCACAACTCGACTGGATTGATTGCTGGGCGCAGAAACCATTCCCATAAACATGAGGGACAACCTCCAACCGGGCGTTTCATTCATCAAAAGGTCAATAAGGCCGATGCATCTCTGGCCGAGATTGAGTGAATAATTGTCAGCCCGCATGATGCTTGGGTCTCGGCTCGCGTTGTGTAACCAGCCAGAGCTCAGTCTATTCGATCTTGGCAACTGGGGCGACATGGGTGGAGGGTTACTTCGCAGAGCTGTAGAAATACGACATGGGAGCAAACAATGACCCGTCATTTAAGAGACTCCTCATCAGCTCGCCACGGCTCGTGCTGCTCACCTGAACCCCGGCAGATCGAGGGATATCCGATTGTGGCCTCTATCTCAAGGTGGAGGCAGAGGAGTTTATTCCAAAGTGACCGGGGCTGAAGACAGGGCTATCCAAGATGAATGCCGGCGGGAGGTTGGAGTCCCCGAGGGAATCTGAAACTGGCCAATTTGCTAATAATGGCTCGATGCATATGTTGCCAGAAGATTCCGAAGTGAAAGATCTATTGGACAGCTTCCATAGGAAGTTTGCAATCAACCATGTTAGGTTGACCCCAAGACTGCTTGCAAGAACGTCTAGCATCAATGAATTAAAATTTCCAATTTACAGTCCCCAACTGCTAGCAATGGAATTCTAATCTACTTCCTCATTGTGTGTGCACGTCTCATTGGTGAGTTGGACACTCTAGCTGAGTTGCTGCCGATAGCCAACCTTATTTACTACAGTAAGGACTATTCTCCAGCCAAACTTTCCATATATGCAATAGATTCATAAAGTCGTGTATCTATCCAACTATTTTATTATTCCCTTTTTGTGTTCCTTACTTCCGGGTAGATATATAAAACAAATTACTGTGCCGTCACCTTGACAACAAGCATGCCACTGCGTAAAGCACGGTCTCCTACTGTACATGTACTTCAGGGAGATAAAAAAAGCAAAAATACAGAAAAGTTCGCTCGCGTATCGTATCACATTACAGTTGCTCATGTTGTCTTAGTTCCCGCTAAACATGTTACCGCCTGGAGGGCCACCCCCCATTCCAGGCATCCCGGACATCCCGGGCATGCCTCCTCCGAAACCGCCACTGAAGCTCCCAAAACCGCCCATGGGAGGATAACTGCCGGTGTCGTTGTACCCGGACATGAGATAGGTCCAGTCCATCTCGCCAGGCTCGTCACTCGAGGCGACAGAACCCGAGTTTGCTCGCTGGCCGTTGTGCGTTGGACCAGGGGTCGCATGGCCCACCGAAGGAGCAAAGCCCGTAGAAGAGGCGGGCGTTGTGACCTGAGAGCGCGGGATGCCTATCTGAGGGTGCGAGAGGCTGGGGTCCGGGCGGTTTTCTGTCCTTGCTCGACGGCGGGCTTCAGCGCGCTCACGCAAGAGCCCGAGGAAGTTTGGTCTCCGGAATGGTTTGCCAGCAGCCACAAGCGCAGCTTCGTGTGCGTCCCAGGCTTTTATGAAGTGGCCGCCGAACGCGAGATGCATGGGGTTGTGGTAGTTGTTGAGAAGGCCACGAAGCTCGTGGTTCTTTTCTATGGCGTCCCATGCACGCTCTACCATGGGACCAGAAACACGACTGCGCAGCTCCTGGACAAGGAACATGTAGGCAGGGAAGGGGAAGTGGTGCATAGAGTACCACTTGAAGGGGCGCAGTGACTCAGACGACTGGACGACATTGTCGTACTCGATCATTTGTGTGGCTTGTAGGAAAAGGCTGTCCCGTTCAACTTCCTTGAGCGGGAGGTTTTCATCGTTGTGCATCCTAACAAGGAAGCTGATGATTCGCATCTTACACATGGCTTGGCGAGTCATCGTGAGAGTAAAGAAGTGCAAAGGAATCTTGGGATCGCACTGGCTGAGATATGTCCCTTCCATATGGGCGCAATAGCCGTCAAGGGTGTAGGCAGGGCCGTCCTGGCCAGCAAGACGGATGGTAGCTTGAGGACGAGAAGAGGGTGTTGTTGCAGGGCTCCTGTCAGGGTTGTTCATTTTGTAGCTGTCACGATTGCTATCACTTGAAACCGCCATGGCGAGCTCGACTCTTGTGAGGGCGAAGAGCATTTCGGTTGGTCCAGAATGCGGTGTCGGAAACTCCTTGCCGTCGACATGCAAGTCTGAATCGTTGACGTTCATGGGCAACTTGCAGTCACCACCAGTGGAGAGGGCAGTAACTGTTGATCCTGACATCTCTCCTAACCTTCGGTCATATCCCACGAGTGTCCACCACAGCCGGCGGCGCTGCTCAACCTCGAATGGGGGCAATCCGAACTGTGCTGGGTCACGGTGAAGTCCCATCCGCTGGGCAATACGGACAGCTAGTCCGACAAGGCAAAAGACTTGACGAGGATCGACGAACCATCGAACAGCAAACTGAATAAAGTCAGTATGGAGGTGCTGAGGTCATGACAACTAAGATATACATACCAAGTAGAGAATGTATGCTTGTAAGAGAATGGGGTCATTGACACGCATAAAGCCAGCTTTTGTGAGTGCCTGTTGAGTGCCGACATGGTACCTCGCCAAGAGGTCCTTCTTGGGCTCATGAAACCTTTGATATACATCTGTCTCCTCAAGTGAGGTAATTGCCATCAGATACATGGCGAACATGAGTGCTTCAATGTTCTGGGGAGCATTTTCGATATCGGAGCTTGCTTGGATGATCTGCGCTTGTACAGTAGGAACGTGTGTAATCTTAAGCAGGGGGTTTATGTTGTCGATGTATATTTGCCAAATTTGAAAGATGTGTATTGTAGAGGGGTGTAGATTGGTGACGGGGCCCGGGGCACCTCCAATAATGAAGGGAAAGCCATCAGTAGCAAACATACGATCAAAGGCACGGTGGATGGTAGAGCCCACTTCAGGTTCATCTTCATCGGACGAGTTTTGGAGCATATGCTCACTTGCCCGGAACTATACAGTAGGTTAGATTGTAGTCAGTGAGAGAGACACATGCTGGGTTTACCTCTTTGTGTAAAGAAAACCAGGCTTTTCCACCAGTCCTATGATGGTGTAAACAACAATGATCAAGCGATTTGAGTACATTTGACTGGTAGGTGCGTACCTTTCTTCTGCATGAGATGCAGCGGGGGAGGATGAGTTAGCTTCAGGAGTCGTCTTGAGGCCTTCAAAGTCGTTTTCGAGGTCCTCCACTTCATCGCCTGGAGGGCCGTCTGGTCTCAGCTCGTGGCCTATAGCATCAATTTTGACACCGTGCTCAGCCAAAAGGTTTTCGTATTTCTTGAGGCGATCAATCAAGTCCTTCTCCTGGAGACGCTTCTTCCGGCGACGAGGAGGCTGAGGAGGGATAACTCGGCATTCTACCTTTGCCTTGACGCAGTTGGCACATGGTTTGTTCTTATCGCAACGGACCTTGCGCTGTTGACAGAGAACACAGCTTGTACCGCGAGTCAACTTTATGGCTGCAGGATCCCGAGATTGCTGGGTTTGGAGTTGAGGCTGCTGCGGGGCCGAGCCGGGGATACCAGGGACGCCATTGGGATAGGGCATATCGAGTCGGTCCCGGACGACCGAGTAAGCGTAAGCAGATATAAGAAATAGGAGCCGGGGATTTTAGGCCGGCGGAGTGGATATCCCGGAGTGAAACGGCGGTGTTGGGCGGTCTCGTCGGCGCTGAGACAGTTGGTCTACAGCTATAGACGCCGATGAGGAGCGGGGATACCTCCGAAGAGGCGTTCACTTAGGAGTGAGACGCCGGGTTCAGCTGAAGCGCCAGTCTTTCAGCTGTAAGGCTGAGCAAAACTGCTACTGCTACTGTACTGTACTGTACTGTAGTAGGCGCCGGGATCCAATGGGTTGCAGCCGGTGACAAGATCCGCACTCAAAGATGTTGTCTCTGATCTTCGGGCCCGAGACTACGGGAGCTTGGGGCCGTGCTTCTTGTCGGCGATTATCGTGTCCGTCAGCTGAGAGACGCCAAAGCGAGCGTGGGTGGGCAGGTAATGAATGCACACGCGAGATTATAGTACCAAAAGGGCGACTTGCGTATGCAATAAATATTCCCTCTCCAAACGAGTATCAGAGGCTCAATCGGGTAGTAGATGCTGGCCGAGAGATAATCAGAGTGAGGGTTGTCTATGCTCGCGATGAGTTGATGCCCGTCGGTCCCGAGGAGGAGACGTCCTTGGCAGCTTGTTCTCCCAATGGGGTATAGCGTTCTCATCTCCGGATCCGATCTATTGCTTCACCCGCGATATCAAACCATTCTCTCGGACACGTTTTGCTGTAATTTTCGCTCTTCCTGTCCGAGGACGTGCATCTCTACCTAGAAAGTCCATCTAGAACATGGCGCTAGTTCCTTATTCTTACATGGTTCGGTTGTTAATCTGTCCGATGATTACTTTAGATTGTAGATATATAATACGCGGGCTGTCGAAGGCTTCAGTCTGCTCAATATCACCTCTCAATCAAGCTAATCTCAGCTGCAGTATCTCTTCCTCTTGATATCAAGCATTTTGAACCATGTCACCCCCTGAAGACACAGAGACCGGCCTCAAGCCTGGCTCAAAGTCACTCAACTCGCTCGCATCCACAGCGAGAAACTCTTTACAACAAGATGAAAAGTCCCGGCCATCTCAAGACAGCCAACAGCAACCCTCAAACGCCCCCAAAGTTGAGACGCCAGAGCATCAGGGGCCAGCTTTTGGAAAAGAAGCTCAAGACAACTACAAGCCAAAGACGCTCAAGTTCTGGCTCATCATTATCTCCGTCTTCGCTGCCATGTTTCTCGTTGCCCTCGACCGCACAATCATTTCCACTGCCATTCCCGAAATCACAAACGAGTTCAACAGTCTTGGCGATATTGGATGGTATGGATCGGCTTATATGCTCAGCACTGCCGCTTTTCAACTCATCTTTGGCCGTATCTACCGCTTCTACGACTTGAGAAATACCTTTCTTGTCTGTATCTTGCTCTTCGAGATTGGATCGGCTATTTGTGGTGCTGCTCCCAACTCTATCGCTTTCATTATTGGACGTGCTGTTGCTGGTGTAGGGTCAGCTGGTATCATGACAGGTTCCATGATGGCGATTCTTCCCATGGTGCCTCTCCACAAGCGTCCCATGTTTCAGTGTAAGTCTTTAAGTCCCACCCTATTATAATAATATCAGCAACTAACGATTCATAGCAATGTTCGGAATGGTCTTTGGCATCTCATCAGTTGCTGGTCCCCTGATCGGAGGAGCTTTCACTCAAAAAGTTACTTGGAGATGGTGCTTTTATATGAACCTTCCCGTCGGGTTGGTTGCTTCCGTCTTTCTCTTCTTCTTCCTCAGAGTCTCTGAGAATAAGCATGAATCTCTCCCCATCAGCAAACACATTACTCGACTAGACCCTCTCGGAACCTTCTTCTTCGTCCCCTCCATGGTCTGTCTCATCCTCGCGCTTCAATGGGGAGGCTCGACCTATGCTTGGAGCAGCTGGCGACTGATTGTGCTCTTTGTGCTTTTTGGCCTCACACTTATCGCCTTTGCTGTTGTGCAGGTCATGATGCCCGAGACGGCAACTATCCCTGTCAGAGTCATCAAACAGCGTACGATGCTGGCGTCCGCATGGACTATGCTGTTTGTTGGTGGCGGCATGATGATTGCCGTATATTATATCCCTCTCTGGTGTAAGTCACTCAGTCTCAGTGTATCTTGGTAACATCTCGCTAACATGTCTCTAGTCCAAGCTGTCAAAGGTATCAAACCGGTCGACTCTGGCGTCTACACTATCCCCCTTGTTCTCAGCCTCGTCGTTGCCAGTGTCATGTCTGCTGCTTTTATTCAACGCATCGGGTATTACGTGCCTGCTATGATTGTCTGTCCTTGCATCATGGCTGTTGGCGAGGGTCTCTTGACCACCCTGAAGCCAGACTCGGGCTCATCGCACTGGATCGCATACCAGTTCCTCGTCGGTTTTGGCATGGGTCTTGGTATGCAGACCTCTGGTCTCGCTATCCAGGCCACGCTTCCCAAAGAAGATATTCCCACTGGCATTGCCATCACCTTCTTTGCTCAGCAGCTCGGTGGTGCCATATTTGTTTCTGTTGGGCAGAGCATTCTCAACGGACGCCTCGTGGAGCGTCTACCGGGCATCCCAGGACTTGACCCCAAGACGGTTGTCAGCACGGGCGCTACAGACCTCCATGATGTAGTGTCGTCTGAGTATATGCCAAAGGTGGTGGACGCGTACAACTACGCTGTCACTCGGATCTTCTTCGCTGCTGTGGCACTGGCCATAGCTCAACTTATCTGCGCTCTGTGCATAGAGTGGAGGAGTATCAAGCCCAAGACCGAGTCGTCTCCCGAAGCTGGCGACCGTCAGCAGGAACAAAAGTCGGAGGAGTCATGATGGGTAAGCAAAGGTATAGTATCTGATGTTTTGGAGGTATAATGGGCTTTACGACTTAGAAGAATTCATCTCATTGAGAAATATGACTGTATAATAGTAGGAAATATTAGAAATACATAGGGTAGATAGAAAATAATGATAGCGATGATACCAACATACATACTCATTTTCACTTAACAAGTACCTCCTCGTGACTCGGATATGGCTCTGCCAGCTGATTTAGTGATTTTAGCACACCCACCGCCTACAGCCTCACATTCGCACTCCTTTTTGCTTGCCTTTTCTGTCGTGTCTGTGAAGCGTAGGATGGCGGTGAAGACTACTACGTACAAGTGCCATGATCATCATCCGACATCCACTATGGACAATTAGACAGGGGACCCATCTCTAAGGCTGTAGAAAACAACAAAAAGAAGGCAGAGTTTGCGTATTCCTTGGAAGTTGGCTTCCTTTCACTTTGTACTGTGCCCTGGTATGAATAATAACTTCAATGTGTGGGCTCGCCCACTCACAAGTTGATAAAGTCAAAGTCATACTCTTTGTTGCGCATTTTACTTTTCTTTGTTGTCCACGATACAGAGACAGAAAGCATATATTCGGCCCCCCAGAGTTTCAAGAACTTCTCCCGCGTGTTCTATGAACTCAGTCGCAAAACTTACACCAAAATGTGCATATACATCAAGACAGCCATGGCTTGTGGCCACGCCTTTATCAACTCTGCCACAACGTGCAACACGCCCTACAGCCCAGATTCATGTACTCCCAACGTCAAGATCCAACATCTCAACGACACGTGTGCGGCATGTGATCCAGCAGTCCGGAGGCGCCGTGTCCGGCTTGACTACGAGAGTCGGCACGCCGAGCTCATGGCACAGTACTTGGCGGCCAAGAAGACGGGCGACAGTAATGCCATGGCGCGCGTTGAGCAACTCGTCATGAAGAACGCAAGAACTACCATGAGACGGAATTTTGAGATTGGGATGCCTAGGCAGGAGGAGGATGTGATGTGGGAGACGGATAGTGAGCGAGAGTTCTGAGCGAAAACAATTAACGATGATAATGAAAGGGTCCTGGCGCTGGTTGTAATATGAATTTAGGTGGAGAAATATTCTGCCTGTACATCTACCATTAATACATTAAGATATCAAATCAATATCGTATTCATTCCTCGTACACCAGCCGTCTAAATGCGTATCAGAGTATTGTATTCCTCTTTCAATCCTTTGCTCTATCATGGTGCAACGCCGACAATGGGATAGACAGCCAAGCAAACGTTGGGTACTTGTGATCATATCCAATAATCCAAATCCCATATTCGTAATACCCGTGAAAAACAAACATGGGGGTAATCAATCGTTGTCGGTCTAGATGCAGCAAAAACAATCCTGGCCTCGTCTCATTTCTTGAGAGACGCAGAGTGGTATCCAATTTCTTAAAAACAAATGCTGAGTCGTGTCTTTCTTATAGCGTCTTGAACGGTAGAGAGATCAATGCGATCTAGGTGACGGCGGTTGAGGCGATATTGATCGATACGCAGGACGGTCGTATTGGACGCTCTTGAACGCTGGCATAAGGGTGTCGATGCAGAGTGGGGTTTGTATTGTAGGATAGTCCAGATCGATAGAGCTAGCAGAGGTTGTGGATGTTGATGAGGCGTCTGAGCCAAAAGATTTCGTTTGCTTGTACTTTTTGCTGGGCACAGGCGAGTCGCTGTCGATGCTGTCGCAATGTGCACGCTTCCCACCGCGAGAGGGCATGATCGTTTGTGTTGACGTTGCTGGTTGTTGCAGATACAAGGTTGGTGATGTGATGTTTAAATGATGTGAAGCGCGGACGATCTTGTCCGTAGCTTGACCAAAGGCGGCGATCATGGCTCCAGAGCAAGAGGGAGGATTGTAGAGAGAGAGAGAGAGAGCAGAGGATGGTGAGACAAGATAGGTTGAGTGTTAGATCGCTGTGACGAGCTGGAAATGTAGAGATAAGAGATCCTGTCTGAGATCAGATGAGTCTTTGATATTTGCCGGAGAGATGCTGGTTGCTCGAGCCACTAAGAACCAGCCAAAACAGGAGGAGGGGCAAAAGAAAGAACAAGGGGGACAAGATACAAGGGATAATATGTTGCATCAATCAATGGGCAGAAAAAGAAAGAGGCGAGACTCGGGCAGGAAAAGAGAAATGATAAAGGTTTGCTGCTTGCATTCGCATCCGCATACCTTAGCTTAGCTTCAAAGACGTGGGTAGACTACAATAATTGGTGGAGATTGTCAAACTCCAAAAAGCTTCTTTCCCGTCTGCAGCGGAGAAAAAGGTTTAGATTCTGTGTTTGTTGAGGCGTACGTTAAAAAGATGAGTAGTTATAGGGTTTGTGCCACTGCTGACAACTCAGCTGGAATAAAAAAAGAGTCCATCCATTATCAATTCTATCCATGTCCCGAGTCTCCTGATGTTTAAGCTGCAAGGGTATGGATCCTCCCGTTAACCGAGGCCTTGAGGAGTGAAAGACAACGAATAAGGAGGCTTTCAAAGAGACCGACAAGGGCCCGCCAACTCTCACACTCACTTTATCCCCTACGGACAAGGAAATCCATCATCAGATTCTGACCCCCAAATTGCGGTAAAATCCAGGGTCGCGTGCAGCTCTTGGAAATCGCATTCAAAACGTTAATTACGCGCTTACATAATATTGGTTGCTCGGTCTGGGCTGTCCCGGCTCTCCATCGGCACCCCACATTGAGCTAAGCTAACCTTGACGCGGGGCATCGTTATTCCCATACCATACAACCTCATCATTCACGTTGCTAGGCAGAGAGCTTCACCAACACCAGACCCCTCCATTAGCCTGTGCCACGAAATTATCACCACCACCTTCGAGTCTCATACCTATTATTTGGTGTCCCCGATCAACCCCCGCCCTCAGCTCACCATGGCTGCCTCAACCTCCGCCAATACCCTCCTCTCGAGCCAAAAGAGCTCCGAGCTCCAGGCAGTCCTCCATCCTCTCGTCCTCCTCACCATCTCCGACTACATCACACGGCATACCCTCCGCCAGCAGCAGGGCCCCATTGTCGGAGCTTTGTTGGGTCAGCAGAATGGACGCGAGATCACCATCGAACATGCCTTAGAAGCTCACACCCGCGAGGAGCCCAACGTACAAGGCGCTTATCTAATCGATGCCGAAAGCTTCAGCACACGGTTAGAGCAGAGTTAGTAACATTGTGCTCTCTTTGATTGTATTTTTCTGACTCTGTACCAGTGATCGCAGTCCATAAGGATAGGCAACTCGACTTCGTCGGATGGTACACCCTTCTACCATCCTCGGGCCCAACTTCGACCATCCTCGCTATACACAACCAGATCCTCGAGGGCTGGAACGAGACGGCCTTGCTGCTTGGCTTTCACCCCGACCAGATCCTAGATCACTCCGTCGGCGGCAAGCTTCCCCTCACCATCTACGAGAGCAACTACGAGGTTGACGACCCAAAGGCCGACAATGATGGAGAGGACAAGAAAATGGATGATGGAGAGGCCACCCTTAAGCTCAAGTTCAGAGAGCTACCTTACTCTGTTGAGACCGACGAGACTGAGCTGATCAGTATGAATTATGTTGCTGCCTCGGGCGGAAACGCTGCCGCCCCTGCTCACAAGGAAGACAAGCCCTCTTTGTCCGTTGAGTCAAACGGCAAGGGTAAGCGCCGGTTAGTCGAAAGCCAGGACGAAGAGCGTAACAAGGAATCTGCACAAGAGGAAGAAGTGGCTCTGACACCAGAAGAGGATGAGATGATTGCCGCCCTTACCGCAAAAGCCAACGCCATAAAGATGCTCCAGTCCCGCATTCACCTCCTCACCACCTACCTCGAGCATCTTCCCCCCTCTTACGTCAACGGCGACGCAGCCGACTCTGGCAGTATGGACGCCGACTACACCACACCATCTCCAACTGTTCTCCGTCAGATTCAGGCCCTCGTCGGTCGTCTGGACCTTGTGATCCCCTCCGACAAGGCCTCTTTCGAGCGCGAAATGCTTCACGAGGCAAACGACGTCAATCTAGTGAGACTCCTCAACAGCATTGTGCAGAGTGTCAATCAGGCGCGTGACGTGGGTAAGAAGTTTCACGTTGTTGAGACAGCAAAGTCGTCCAACCGTCGTGGTGGCGGCCCCGGCCCCGGCCCCGGACAAGATTATGTTGTTGACCCGGCTTCTTACAATGTTCGGGGTGCTGGTGACATTATGATCTAGGACTATCTGCCAACTAGACGTGGGTGTGGACGGCCACGAGCACACTAAAACTTATGTCTATGATGACTTTCCCCTGAAGCATTTCAGCCCGGCGTTAGGTGTTAGATAGACAATAAATATGAATGAGTACACTCTATAGATGGATTTGCTACCTAGCATCTCGCGATGAGTACCATTTGTTGGCCGAGTTGATGAATCATAGGTGATACTGTATTAATACGATTTGAACGTAAAACATAGGTACTCATGAAGCAACACAGTTGGTTCCCTAGGTTTTATTTCCAGTCGACTTCTATCAAGATGATAAGTCCCTTTCCCAACAGCATATTGCTCAGTGTCGTGTCGAGCAAAATCAACTTTTAATACTCCATTCTTAAAAACATGCCTCCAACAAACCGAACGGCCCTACCCATCCCACATAACTCGTTAAAAAAATAGTCGTTTACACAGGCGCCTCTGGTATTTTTATCTATAGTCAAAACGCCTTGCAACAGCAATCACAACGAAGCCTTACGCCTCAATCACAATTTTCAAAACTAGATTGCCTTCGTCGTCGCTCGTGTGTGTCGCCAGCTCAAAAGCATCTTGAACCTTGTCAAGGCCTTTGAAGCGATGAGTGACCATGTCGTCCAGCGAAGGTAGACCACAACCAGAAGGGTTTGCCGCCTGGGAGCATAAAAGTCTGATTCCGGTGGGGTATGTGTTGGAGTAACGGAAGACGCCCAAGATATCAATCTCGCGTAAGTGAGCCACAGATAAGGGAAGAGTCTGGATAGGCGTTCCCATGCCTACCATAACGACTTTACCGCCGGCTTTGGTGGCATACAAGCTTGTGTGCATGCAGACTTCCTTTCCAGTGCATTCGAAGGTGACATCTACACCATCCTCATCCTCATCAAGCATGAATGCGTCTGTCGGGTTGGAGGAAGCAAGGATATCAGCAGCCAACGATTTGGCTCCGTCAAACCGGCTTGCCGTGGAGAATGTGCTGGCGGGTGTCATGGCACCAGTCCCAGGCGTGGAAGTCCCAGAGGAAAAGGTTGACGAATTCAAACGTGATAGTGGGGTTACAAATCCATGCGTCGCAAACCCTCGACTCAGAGCATAGTTGACTCGACCAGCGTCGATGTCGGTAATCGTCACGGAGGTGCAGCCCGATTGGCGAGCCATGGCAGCCGTCAATAAACCAACAGTGCCAGCCCCGACAACTAGAGCAGTGGAACCTGGCTCCGGTCTGGCTCGGTTCAACGCATGGATAGCTACAGACAGGGGCTCAAGAAGAGCCGCAGCTTCATATGAGATGTTGTCAGGAAGCCTATGTTTGTTAGAGGCAGGCTAATAAACGATTCATAGCGACTTACTTGTGGCACCATACCGCAGGATGGTTAATCCTCTCTTGCAGTGTCCCTTGGTAGTGAGGATATGTCTTGGCACTACTTCTGAAGCGCAACTTTTTGCAAAGGTTGTAACGACCTTTGCGACAAGTACCGCAGTTTCCACAAGCAACACCAACCTCAAGAGAAACTCGATCGCCGACCTTAAAGCCATTCACTTGAGGGCCAATGGCAACAACTTCTCCAGAAGACTCATGGCCAAGAGACAGTGGATGACAGGCACAAAGATCGCCATTGGCGAACTTTTTGTAATAGGAAACATCTGATCCGCAGATACCAGTCGCCTTGACAGCAACCTGCAGTTCGCCTGCTGCAGGAGCTTCAATAGTTCGTGTCTCCTAGTACACGATATTGGTCAGCCAGGTTCTTGGGTGCTTAGGGCTGAAACACGGTAGGTCGTCGGGATAGACTTACCAACCGCAGATCACGGGGACCATGCAAGACAGAGGCACTGATAGTCAATGGCTTCGAGGGACCGACGGGTAGATGCATTGGCGCCATCTGTCCCATAGCAGCTGGGGCCATAGCTGTCGATAGGTAGTAATGCTTGAAGCGTGGGATAAAGGTGGGCTTTTGGTGAGAACGGAGACTTGAAGTCAGTCGATGGCTTGCTCAATTACCGTTTGGGGCAAACGCAGTGAATGGGATTGGCTGATGGAGGGAGCAGAAACGTGGGAGTAGGCCGGTGCGTGGGGGTTATGACCCGGGATGGTTCGTGGAGGCGTTTAAGTACCAAGTGCTTAAACAGATTGGTGTTAGAGAAATAGAAAGGTGTAAAAAATGAGACCTAGGGCCTTTTTGGCTTGAACTTTTGAGCCTAGTTGGCTAAGTAAAAGCATTCAAGTTTTTAAGACTCGTTGTCACGGGAGAATAGAATCAAGAGGGATGGGTTCCCACTCCTTAAGTAGATAGCACTCCTCTCCAGCAACCCCCCGGAACTCGACCAGAGGAGTCTGATTCGAGAGTAATGATTGAGAACAAGGGTGTGCGTTCATCATCCGTTGCTCAATGCCAAGCTGGTCTGGCGTCTGGAGGCGTTTGAATTGGGCCAGGAAGACCCAGTCAGGGATCATTGAGCTATCGGCAGAAAACCAAGAGCTTTCCGGTAGGCGTTGACATGGCAAACTAGCTGCAGGGCCAGGCAATCTGGCAATGGCGTAACGGTAGAGGGGCAATCCCGTGCCCTGACGGGCAAGATATGCGCCATGTGCCTGGTCCGAGGCCGGACAAGGAGAGTTAAATTGGTGGATATTTTATGGACGGGCCTCGCATGCACAGATGGGGCGTCACTGAGGGCCTGATGCTTGTTCGCAGGGTACGCTATCAAGGGTCGTGTCTCCATAGCGGCAGCATCAACTTTCCAGAATCCGTAGCGTGTTGTAGCTGGTCAAGGCCAGGAGATGACCATGGCGCCGACGGAAGAGGGGTGCTGTCAGAAGCCATTGATACGGCTTTTGATAATGCCGAGATCGTGGAGATGCCGGCGGCGACTGGTGCCCGCTTCAACGAGGAAACAAGATCAACGATTGCGACGACAAACATACAGCAGATGTGATGTTATTTGCACCGGAAGACGGCCAGTGGGACCGGGAATATGCACAAGCAAGCCATGGTGTGCTCCCTAATCCACCCGAGATCGCAGTGAGATTACAGAAAGCAATGTTTGTTGAAGGAACTTGCCGACCTCCTTGATAAACCATGGCTTGCTCATGCTCATGCTTGTTGTGCTTAATAGCGGGCCCCTAGTTTCAGCCCTGGCACGGATACTGTGGACAGATCTAAGAATTGCCGATAAACATGGACCAACAATCATCAGCCGCATCCGAGATTCGGCGTCTCGTGCGTAGATATGTAAGGAATGAGTAATTGGTCTACTTCATAACTAAGGCAAGGCAGCGGGGCGAGTCTGGTTTCACGATGTTGATAGGCAATACGGAGCTGTAGTTGAGGTAGAAGTTAGTAGAGAGAAAAGAGATGATATCGGATGCAGACATGGCCATAAAGGTGCCTCCTTCTAGACTGCTTAAGGTAAGGTAACAATTGCCTTGCCGCTATCACCAATCGGGGCACATCCATTCCCTCCAACAGGAAGTCGCAACTCTTGACTGACTAGGTAACCAACAACAGCTCCTTCTCTTTTGTATCAATGCACTTTGGGTAGACATCTACTACCCACTGTTAGGTATTGGTGCTTCACTTTGCTGCAGCATCTCAAGCTCCATAACACTCGGTGCCAACGCCTCTGATGAGTATGACGGCGATCAATCTCCGTTGTCAATCAAAGACGACAGCTCTCTAGCGCCCGCTTATCGCCTCCACTCGTCACATCGTTAACAATACCTAGACGAAACCAGGTATACCACGCGAGTAAGGCCTCGCAAGGATCATATGCTCAAACCCCGGACCCCTCCATCGACGGGGGATGAGGACAGGACAGCAGGATGGTTGCATCCGTTGCCATCAATCGCATCCGCCATGCACATCTGCTATTCCACGATACGGAAGAAATGATATCTCATTCCGGCCGTGTTTGTCCTACCCAGAACGACACAAATCGTGGAAATGACCACGTTCCTAGTTGTTGCATCGATTACACCCAAGCCATTCGGTTGTGACAGCCTATTTTGAACAACCTTGCACATTGGGAGCTCGCAACAGTCACCACGCTACGTCTGCACGTCCATCCTCTTTCGTTCAAGTCTCGGCCAAAGCTTGCATATACAGGCTCCGCCAACATTGATCGCAGGGTAGCCTGGAACGATTTTGCACCATTCGGATGCTTGGAAGTATTCTAGAATGCAAGCGTATGCCCTCTCAAGCCTTTGCCGCAAAGTTCAGCTTGACTGCAACTGAAGCCTTACAACCAAGTGCCGATAATGCATTGTTGCTACTTACCAACACATTGGTTGGCTCTTTGCCAACACGAAATGCTGCGTTGTTCGATAGACATCAAGTTCATCAAGAGATCGGCTCATATAATTGGCTGGCTGTAGCTGCCTTGCTACCGCTGCATCCCAAGAGATGGACACTTCGAAGCTGCAGAAATGACGAGATCATATGCACTATGGGTTCCACTGCTTCATCCCAACCCCTGGATATGGCATACGATTTCTGGCCGACCACCTCAGAGCTACACCCAAACCATGATAACTGTGGCACGCACGGCTAAAGATGTCTAATGATACTAACCTGGGTGTTTTTATTCAGGCTCTATGCGAGGTTATCAACCAGCAGATCAACATGTGATAACAATGACAGTCTTGCAATTTGAATTGCGCTTCATGGTTTCTGCGGCCACAATGGCCACGATTCTCCAGATGGTTGGATAGACTCTTCCTTTCGAGACAGCCCCGGTCTGAGATCGTCACTGCTTGTTAGCCGTGCCCATGTGAAATATACTGCATATTGCTATGGCGACATTGAACTCAGAAACTGGCATTATCCCTATCAGACCGCTACTTGGGGTGTTGGACGCTACTGGTGGACTCAATCCCGAATCACTTCGTGACACGAACAAACTGAGTGTTGACAAAGAGCAGCCAGAATAGGTATGCGAGCAGGTTGTTCTTGAACCTATACTTTGGCAGACACTACAACGAATATCAGCATCTCGCCACAGGTTTTCTCATACAATGATTAAACACGACATATTATTGTTGTTGGCATCGTTTCCTATACATTCGATATGTGTCCGAGAATGGTACGGCATCGATCCAAACATCCGGCTTGATATTGTCTCTTCCGGCGATCCTATTCTGAGTACTTTGACGTGATCACCTGTCAAGGTTACCACAGAAGAAAGCATTAAGAATTAAGCCAATCACCTGAACATGGGCCTCTTTACATTACGGTGGGATGCTGCTGCCCACTATCTACACATTGGTGGATGGTCCCGAAACAAATAGAGGGCTGAACCTATTACTTATCCCCAAGACTTGGTACATTTCCCAGAAATCTTGTTCTGGGTTCGAGATAATACATTTGACAATTGCTTGTGAGCTTGTCCCAGGTGCCCAAATAAAGGTGGGATCTCATGCTAAAGTAACACACCATCTATCTGCGCAGTGTTCACCATAATCGCCACAGAGGTGCAATCTACAACCAACTCAAGACCCAAACAGCTGTTCTGTGTTACCGTTACATGACATAATGTCCTCCACTGCAACTTGACCTCGGTCAGGATGAAAGTTGGCGCCACACTGACCGAGCTTCGACACGGCTTAGACACGTCCAATGAATCCAAACTTCTTATCTCTTTACAACTACATGTTTCGGCACCAACATAGAGAATCATGTGAACGTTCAACTCCCCCGTCGCTCATTATTTGTTGAAATGGAACCCAGTAGGCTCAATTTTAACCCTGTGTCTGACTCCAATGACAGCTTACCAGCACGTCACATCCTCCATTCGCAGTCGGTAGTCGAGAGCCACAGATGGTTTCTCATCACACCCACACCGCTTATCACTTCGAAGATCCGATCAGGGGTGACAAGTCATAATAACCCCCAGCAGCGCAGCGGCATAATCAGAAACGGGGGAATAGTTGTTGGTTACGGCTTCTTGAGACACGCCACGGCGTTGGAGCCAAGATACAGCTTTCACGCACGTATGAAACAGAAAATCATGAGCAACAAAGACAAACCATACAGTCGTACATATGACACCGGGCTCAGAGCAATGCTATCAAAATAGGAGGGAGTCTGATGCAAGCTTATTGCTCATCATCCGCATAACCACACTTCCCACCAAAGCATCTTAGAAAGTGCTGGCCGCCAGTCGACTCGCAGCATTTCTGGCATCCACACGATCCTCGTCATCCTCCTCGTTGACACCCTTGAGGCCTGTACGACCACTGGTTTGTTTCCCTTGAGCCGCCTCAGTGCTCTCTTCGCTCTCACCCTCTTCAGATACCTTGCTGATAAGGCTTCCTGACACGCTGCGGTTTGTCGCATCTGAACGGCGTGGAACACCGCTCCAAGAGTCGCCCTTGGGCCCTTGGCTGGCCGCAAGGCTCGAGCGACGCACAGTTGGGTGCGACTCACGACCTAATCGGCTAAGACCACCTGAGGCATCGATTGATCGAATGTCCGGACGAACTGTTTCCAGCAGGGCCAGTGTCCGTCTTTCGGCCTCAATTTCTCGCAGCACGTACTCTCGAATGCTCAAACGTAGATCAGCAGACGTCCTCGAGAACCATTTACGACGCTCCTGAACCAGGTTCTGAGTGACACGGTTAGTCTTGTTGTACAGGTAAGTCTCGTGCTGACGAGCGTCATCCAGTGCCGTGATGGCCTCATCCACCTTTTCGCGGCGAACACTCGAGCTGGCCTTGAGACGGTCGGCCGCATTGAGCTTGCTGCGGGTGGCTTCCTGTGCTTGCAGGAATTCACGAATCAGGATTTGTCGGTTGGTGAGCGATTCCTTGACGATGAACGCATCTTGTGAATGGTACTGGAAGGGATCGCCAATAGTCGTGGCCTCCGCTGTAGCCTGGGCGGCATGGTAGTCACCAACGGTCTGGACAACTTTGCCGAGCTTTCGATAAGCATTGGCCAGGCCTGGATGAGGTTCCTGGACATGCATACTCGTAAGTTTAGCACCGTAATCGGCTTCAGAAAGACCGAGACCTGCAGTGGATTAGCATTTATACTTGGCGGTTCCAACAGAAACTCACCTCTCCGAGCCTTGACCAGCTTATCAACTTTATGGCCAGCGTCCATACTGCCGAGGTAAAACAGCTTGACGGTCGGTCGCGCATCCGCAAGCTCAGGGGTATCATCAGGGGGGGGAGCAAATTGCTTCAAGATCTTTCTGCGCACACCTGTTGCTGGTTGCTTCCTCTTGACCATGGGGCTATAACCAAAGTCACTCTCTACGAAGAGCACCATCTCATCATCCCGCATCAAGATTTCGTTGCTGCAAACGTAGTTGAACCATCGCTGCATCAGCGCCTTGACGCGAACCTCATCTTCATCTGTGCCTGCTCCAGCGGAAGTCAGAGGTGGAGGGACTGCAGGAACAAAACACTCTGGGTTCGCAGATATCAGATGGTCCGCAAGCTTGACAAATTCGGAGTGTAGGCGGCGAACGTCGCGGAATTGAGTAGTACGAAAGCGGGGAATGTTTGTCTACGGTTTGTTAGCCCAGGCCGGAGAAATAGACCTCATGGTTTCATACATGAACATCAAATCGGAGAATAGGATCCTTCTTGCCGGTGCGTTCGAGTCCTGTAATCTTGGCCTGGAGTCGATACTGAGGTCCAGCTGGCTTCTGAGGCGGCTGTTCCTGTGAAGTTTGTGCAACGTTCTGGTCTTGTTGGTGGCTATGCGCCGCAGCTCCCTCATCTTCCTGAGTTGATGGCTCGGCGGCTGTCGACTGCGACTGCGACTGCGACTCTGAAGGGTTCAGCGTTCCCGACACCTCAGTGTCGTCTTCGGTGCCAGACGCCGTGGTCGCAGTGCCTGGGCGCTGAAACTCGTCGGCCTGAGGAGTAGACGGCTCTTGCGAAAGACCATTCGAGGACTGAGGGTTGAATCGAAAGGGCGGAGGATCAGCTGAGACAGGATTGAAGGCGGGAATATTGTTTCGCGATGGGGAGGACACAGGGGAGTTGCCCCAGGGCGAGTCGCCGGCCGGGTCCTCGGCGTCGTGGATGGTGGAGCTGTAGTCCATCGCGTTGGAGGTGTTGACGACGGAGTCTGGCGGTTTTGTCCGTTGGACAATTGTTGATGGTAGAGAGAGAGGCTGGAAGAATGACGTTGCGTTGCGTTGCGCGCCCCCAAGTCGGCAGCGGTCGGCAGGGACGGACGGGGGAGTGAGCGAGCAAGACGGGGGTGGAGTAATCGAATGGAGGAGCTCAGACGATAAGCAATTGATCGATTGATTGCTCTGAAGAAATAGCACGATAAAGAATAAGATGGCGAATTAATGACTCGAGTTTCTGTCAGAGTATGCAACTATTCATAATCTTAAACTGGGCTATTTGCATCAGAACTCTGGGCTTTCTTTGTCACGACTTGGTTTAGGCTCCAGCCGAATAGCACGCTTCTTTCCTTCTTCATTCGGTGCCTTCTGTTCTGGCTCGGGAGCTCAGACCCAGAACATTGGTTCGTCAAGCTCCGTCTTATCTTATCAGCAATTTAGTGATGAGGGGCTCGCAAAATGTTTTGGCGCAACCTCACTGGTGGTGGAATTTGAGATTTCCATGATCGGCCATTTTTACGAGCAACCTCAAGTGATCATTTCAACAATCATATCTCTTCAAGTTTCACTCAATTTCGAGGCTACTCATACCGACTCTTACAATGGGCAAGAAGCGAGCGCGCGAAGAGGGCAAGGATGTCCCACCTGCCGACGTCGACAGGATGGACGAGGATGGCTCTGATGATGAGGTAGCTAAACCTCCAGCAAACGAAATGCGCTTCTTACTGACCATAATCACTAGGACTTTGATATGGTCAATGTCGATTTCGAGTGGTTCAACTTTGATCCCGAGGTAGACTTCCACGGAACCAAAACGCTTTTGCGACAGCTGTTTGATGTTGATGCGAACCTATTCAACATGTCTGCTCTCTCCGATCTTATTCTCTCGCAACCCACCATTGGGTCGACTATCAAGGTTGACGGAAAGGCGAATGATGCCTACGCTATGCTCACTGTACTCAACACTGCTGTGCATCAAGACAAGGAGCCTATCAAGGATATCATCAAGTACTTGGTAGAAAAGGCCCAGACCAACTCGTCTCTGGCTCCCGTCTCAGATGTGCTCAGCAGCGGCAAGCACGTAGGACTCGTGTTTTCCGAACGCCTCATTAACATGCCATCCGAACTGGCACCGCCGCTTTACTCGATGCTTATCGACGAAGTCGAGGCGGCCGTCGAGGATAAGGAGCCCTACGAGTTTTCTCATTACTTGATCCTGTCAAAGACATATCAGGAGCTCGAGTCCAAGCTGGATGTCGAGAACCAGAAGCGCAAGAAGGCAAAGGAGGAGGCTGGCATGTACTATTTCCACATGGAGGACGAGGTGCTGCAGAAGCATGCGGTGGCGTATGGAAGCTTCAATTACACAAAAGAGGACGAATCGGCGGCAGACAGTAAGCGGGCATTCCAAGAAATGGGCGTCAAGGCGCATGGACACATGATCCTTATCGAGGCGAGCAAGTTCCCGGGGGCAGTCAAGGCCGTTAATGAATATCTGAGTGCTGCGCAATAGATGAACATCAGGCGTCCGGTTCTAGTCTTTGCATCAAGTATTCCACCTCCACCTCCTTGGTCAACGGTATAACAAAGTCCTTGTACATTGATACAACAGAATCAACATCGATTTTCGCCGCTCCCTCGGTGCCATCCGGGATGGAGGGGTCCTTGCCGTACGTCAAAGCCTTGAGTCGCAATCGCTCAAGGACCTGTTTCTCCACAGCAGCATTGGTGATGGAATCAGCGATACCTTGACGGTCCTCTGCTTTGATGAGGCGGATGTATTTCTCCTCGTCGGAACGGAACTTGGACTCTGCGACAAATTTGCCGAAATGGATGCGCCTTGACAAGGCTTGCAGGCAAGCAATATCGCAAGTTGCGGTCGAGCCGTAGTTCTCTTCAGACTCGCCCCGCTCCTCCCGGCCGAAGTCGGGGCAAACGGCAGGCAGGAACTTTTCAGTATAAAATTTCTTGATCTTGTCGTTCACATTGACGTTGTTTGCGTACAGGATCTTGGGATATTCGAGAGGCTTGAGAATGGGAGGTTGCAGAGCATCGGGGAAGAAGGGATACTCGTCGGGAGACTCGAAACGTCGGATCAGGGATTGCAGCTTCTCTTGCTCACGGAAATACCAATCGAGGAAGCTCAAGTTGTTGTCGGGCAAGTCGATCGCGCCAGGAACATAGATTGCCTAGCATGAGGCCATAGTTAATGATATGTATCATGCAAACTGGGATTTTGGTCTCCAGGACCGGGGGTGTCCCACTTACATTGTTCAATGCAAACTGCACTCTCTCAATCAAATGAAAGGTGATTGTATCTTCCAGACGACTGTTTTTGTTAGTTCATATGCTGTTCCGGCAGGGCCGTGGCTTCAATCAGCACTGGGATAATTCATACATAAGCTGGAATCGGATCCGTGCAAGATCTAATGCGTGTGCGGCATCGGCCATGTTTATGACAGTATCCATATCGATTATCGCAACGCCTATCTGTCGAGACGATGTTGCTTGATAGTCTATCGGCGTAGATAACCAAAAGGCGCAGAAATTGAGCAGACGTGATAAAGTTTGCTCAGGTAAGATTATATACCCCGGTTGTTTAGGTAGAGCCCGTCGTCGTAGGCCGTAGTTAGACAAAATGCAACGGGACTCCGAAGAGCGGAAAGCGGCTACGAAAATGGTAAATAGCTTCGGCTGGTGGGCAGGGCAGAAGCGGGCCTCAGGCCGGCACTGAAAAAAACGGAGGACGAGTTTTGGAGGGGTAATGAGTGGGAAGCTCGGGCAAAGAATGGTCGTGGACGTCACTAGCCCAGGCAGGTAGCATAAAGACAGGCTATCACAGGCTTACAGTACAGGGCACAGCTCACCTGTGCGTCAATGTTCTCGACGCCCCCAAGCGATCATTCTAGCGGTTCAGCCCCCCAAGCCCACCTCCACCGGGGGCGTCTTTTTGCCTCACCATCTATCCAATAACCAAGGTTATCCCGGCGCTCGCCATGATAATCTCCTCGTGAGCGACCAAATCTTTGAACCTTCCTCTCCCCAAGTCGCAGCGTCATTCTCACAATCCAATCCGATCGCTCTTTAGCCATCTGATTCCCTTCAGCTTCTGCACCTGCGGCAGGAGCTAGGCCATGGCGAAACAAGAGGCTCACTATGGCTTCGACGAAGGCGGAGATGACGACCAGTCCATTGTCTCGGTATGTTGAGACTTGACAGCCAGCTTCGCCTATTGCCCAATCTGGACCGCAAATCGCTAACTCCAATATCCTCTGGATAGACGCGCGGACTCGAGGCTTTCAGTCGCAAGGTCACAACCACAGCTACTCATTTGATCGGTCCCAATGCCGAAGCTACAGCACATCACTATCAAGCCGCAATGGCCGAGGTCCACAAGCAGATGAAGCGTCCAACGGTCCAGCGAAGCATGTTCGCAATGGCGAGGACGACGCCCACCGACCTCATGCGCTCCAGACTTTCAACACACGAAATCCAACACCGCGCCCTGACATATCTTCCCGATGAGCTGCTTGCCAACATCCCCGAACATGAAAACCCTTATTCGCTCTTCCAGGGTTTTCAGGCCAGCTTTCCTGAGCTGACTGACGAGGGCAAGAAGTTCCACCGTCGAGTCTCGAGAGGCCGCAAGATGCTCGAAGATTCAGACGCGGCACCTGGAGGCCCTAAACGACTAACGCAGCTGAAAAAAGAAAAGGCCGCCATGATGCATGAATTTGGATTATTGGGTACTCGCAAGAGCATGGCCAGCTACGAAATCCGAGAAATTGACAACAAGATCGCCAATCTTCACGGCATGCGGAGAATCATTCTGGACAGGCTCGCTGGACTGGAGCAAGACGAAGCTATGCTGGAGCACGACAGTATGTTCCGTACCAACGATCCCAAGAAATGTCTACTAACTTGACAAGTTTCCGAGATGGAGGCGCGAGTGGACGAGGCCCAAGAACTGGTTGACGAGGCCGAAGAAATCGCACGAAACACACGAACTCAAGACGAGCAAGATTTAGTTGGCGATGCTGACGATCATGACCAAGAGTTCATGTCTCAATCTGTATATGAAAAGATTCCCCCATCATCACCAAGCAGCACAACCCGGAAAACGAAAAAGGTCCATCATAAGAAGTCAATACCTATCTTGCACGAGCATTTTGAACCCGGTACCAGCATTCGCGAGCTCCGAGCACACAAGGACACGATCACGGCAATGGATTTTGACGCACCCTTCGGTACTATGGTTACGGCCGCGCTGGACGACTCGGTTAGGGTTTGGGATCTTAATGCTGGCAGGTGTATGGGCTATCTAGAAGGGCATACCGCATCGGTGCGTGCACTGCAGGTGGAGGATAATATCCTAGCAACTGGCTCCATGGATGCGACTATCAAGCTCTGGGATCTCAGCAAAGCGCACTACGACCCCCACGGCGGCCTCGGAAGAGACGATGACGAGGATGCTATTGCTTTTGGAACGGACAACCACCTCGAACCCCCGGCCGGCAGCATGGCTGACTGCCCACTATATACGTTGGAGTCGCATGTTGATGAGATTACGGCTCTTCACTTCCGAGGTGACGTTATGGTTTCTGGTTCTGCAGACAAGACGATTCGCCACTGGGATCTTGAGAAGGGTCGTTGCGTGCAAACATTAGACGTTATGTGGGCGGCAGCAGCGAGTATGACAAGTACAGACAACACATGGCGACCAACTGGACGATCACAGAGCAGCTCAGCCGACTTTGTTGGAGCTCTGCAGGTCTTTGAGACAGCCCTTGCGTGTGGTACCGCCGACGGCATGGTGCGTCTATGGGATCTACGAAGTGGCCAGGTCCATCGCAGCCTGGTTGGTCACACAGGCGCGGTGACGTGTCTCCAGTTTGACGACGTGCATCTGGTGACAGGAAGCGCGGATAGAAGCATCAGAGTAAGTCATGGGTGTTTGATATTCTTGAAGCACAGCCCCGACTGACATGAAACAGATTTGGGATCTTAGAACAGGATCTATTTACGACGCATATGCATACGACAATCCAATTACAGACATGATGTTTGACGCACGACGAATCGTGAGCGCAGCAGGCGAGGACGTCGTCAAGGTGTACGATAAGGTTGAGGGACGACAATGGGAATGCGGCGCTGGCATCACCGCGGCTGAAGAGGGCAAGACTCCAGCCATTGTGGAGCGTGTACGTGTAAAAGATGGATATCTGGTTGAGGGCAGAAGAGACGGCATCGTTGGAGTATGGACTAGCTAAGGGGTATACGTGTGTAACTTGTAAAATCATGACATCCACTCAAGGCAAACTTGGCCTAATTACGAGCGAGCGCTTCAGATCTGTGCAGCGTGCAACGGTCAATTCATGTGCGACAAGAGCACACAGAGGGTGCGATAACTAGTTTACAAGGCGTATTTTATGAAAATCTTCAATTATCACATTGTAAGTAACGTGGTCCGTTGAGAATCAATGTTGCGCCCAAATAGCACTCGATCACATTGGGTGTCATGACCCGTCAAATTCTAGATTGAGCGGCTTTTATCTCAGAATTTAAACTCCTACAACAACCATCATGAATCACAACAAGCTGGCAAATATAATCACATGACAGTCCGGGACTACGTCTCAAACACCCTCAGACTAAACGGAACTACCCAACTATCCATTGTTACGCCTGAAACATGGCGTCGGCGCACGAGCGGCTTCTCGTCCGATACCTCAATGTGACTGAAGCCCTCGCCAAGACAAAGATAGAGAATAGCGAATCGCCAAAGACTCTGAAAACGCGCGAAATAACCCGGAATGAACCGGAGGAGTCTTTTATAGACGAAAGCAAACACTCACAGCATGGCGCAACAGGTACAGACCCTACGGCGGCTGCCATGATACAACTCCTTGCTCGACAAGCTCATGCATTGATCACCATTCATAAGCACATGATCTCGAATGAAGGTTTAAATACTGTCAACAAAGACCTGCTTGAAAGGAGAATAGCAGACTTAATATCCATATCCTCATCAAAATTCTACGCTTACCGCTACGACCTCCTCCCTGCCATATGGCGCCAGATATATACTGACGCCTGCATACTCGAGTCCTTTCACCTTATCTTACGTCCTCTTGGCATCTCACAGCCTCTTCCAGATGAGATACTAGATGTGGTCGTCGAGAAACTCGACAGAGCGCTCATAACAGCGGGCGGCGGAGGACGACGGCAATGGCTCGAGGAAACACTCGGACTGCTTGAGGAAGCTTGGGCGGCGAATGAGCAGAATGAGAGACCAGCAAAACGTCGGAGACAGGACAAATCACCGCCTCCAAACCTTTCCAGCTCCGAGCCTCATGGACGGCCTAGCCTCTCACCTGAAAGGGAATGTCCGCGGTACTCTGGCTGGACGATGCCACAGTTTGAAGACTATATGAACAGCAACGGCGGTGAGCCTCGTCCTATTGTCTTTACAGACTTGATTGGAGACTGGTCTGCTCTTACAAACCACCCGTGGAAGAGCCCTGACTATCTCCTCTCCAAGACCTTTGGTGGAAGACGCCTCGTGCCTGTTGAGATTGGGAGGAGCTATGTCGATGAGGGCTGGGGACAGGAACTGATCCAGTTCCGCGAGTTTCTCTCTCGCTACGTCCAAGACGACTCTTCACCCGCGAGCAACACCGGCTATCTCGCCCAGCATAACCTCTTCCAGCAAATACCCTCTCTTCGCAACGACATTTGCATCCCCAACTTCTGCTGGGTTGATGTCCCGCCACATCCAACGACCCCATCTCTGGACCAGCCGCCCGTCGACATACCCCAGCTCAACGCCTGGTTTGGCCCTGCCCGTACCATCACACCCCTTCATACAGATGGCTATCACAATCTGCTCTGCCAGGTCGTCGGCTCAAAGTATATCCGCCTGTACCCCCCGCGTGCGACGCCTGCGATGCGGCCTCGAGCGCCAGAGTGTGGCATCGATATGAGCAACACGAGTTGGTTGGACGTGGGCGTGCTAGAAGGCTGGGATGAGAGGCCTGGGGATATGGGTGAGGAGGATGTAAAGAAGATGAGGGAGGAATTAGGGGACGTTGAGTATTGGGAGTGTATTCTGGAACCAGGTGACACGCTGGTCATTCCAATCGGATGGTGGCATTATGTGAGGAGCTTGAGTGTGAGCTTTAGCGTGAGTTTCTGGTGGAATTCATGATCATGATAATTATGAGCATAACAGCATATTTTAACCATAGAAGGAGGTTAGCAATAGATTCAATTCAATTCAACTACAAAGCCACCAAACGGTTACCGGTCATTGCGTTCATTTCATAAGCCATGAGAATATCATGTTAATCCAAGATGCTATGTGCTGTTACGTAAAATAGCCCAGATATCATCAACGCTACCCAGCTGCAGATGCATCATCTGCACTCTCACCTGCCCCTTGAGCTTCTCTTCGAGCTTTAGCCCCGGCCTTGAGAGTATCCCACTTTTCGCGATACTTATCCAGAACCTTTTGCATCTTGCGGTTATCCTTCTCGAGCCGCTCTCCTTGCTTTATGGCCGCAGCAAGTTGCTCCTCCAGCTCTTGATTTCTGCGTCGCAGGCTTTCATCGGCCGCTTTACCAGCATGTGGTGAGGCAGAAGGGGATCCAGGGCGCATGAGACGGTAGCTTTCAGCGAGGGCCATGGCGGAATTCTGAGCGCTGGCTTCAAATGCGTGAAGCCGCTTGGTGAGCTTGTCGAGCATATCCTTGAGGGACTTGTTCTCAGTATACAGTTCTTCGATGGTGTTGCTAAGTTCCTTGTCCGTGCGAGCACGGCCGATACGTCGTTTGGCTCCGGGAGACAACGGAGGCGCTTCTCGGGCATCCACGAAGTCATCGTCATCTTCATCCGGAACATCAAGGGAGCCATGAGACGAGGCCCCAGTTCGTCGTTTTTCCTTTTCAGCAAAACTCAAGATATTCGCGTAAGACATGGTATGACCGGTAGTAGGCACAACATAGAAAGAGTCGTTAGGTCCGTGTCCTTCCCGAGAGAGAGCCTGCATAGTTGCCTTGGAGTAGATCTTGGAAAGATCTGGTTCTACAACCTTGGATGGGGATGCCTTGAGGTGGCTGCGCTTGGGAGATATTTCCGGAGAGTCTGGGGCTTCCGAGAGGGAGGATTCTTCTTGGATCAGAGGCAGACCAGCAAAGGCCAGAGGCGCAGATATCTTGTTGATAAGGCTCCCGAAAGTGCTATAGAAGCGAGTGTATCCTCCATCATCGCTAGCCACGACGGGAGATGCTGTATCGGGTCGCGGAGAAGATGGACTCTTGCCATAGCTATCAGATCGTGTCGGCGCTGGGACGGGTGGGACCCAGGTCGGTTTGCCAGGCTGGTGATCGATTATATTTTGCATCTTTGCCTTTGTTCCCCGAGCATGGGTGGTTGCATCGACGTTTCCAGGGGCTTGATCGTTGGAGACGCTGGGCGCAAGAGGCTGTCCCCTATACTTGGATCGAATGCCACGAGCAGTAGCCAAGTTACTAGCGATGGAAGAGGACATTTCGCGGTGGGCATATCGTCGTTGGGTCGGAGGAGCTAGCTTTTTGGACGACGGGGAGTCATTCTTGTTCTCCTTCTTATCATGCGCATCTTGGTGCGCCTTATGAGAAGGGTCTTTCTCGTTGAGGTCGGTATCGCTGGCTTGAGAGACGGGCTCGGCGGGACGCTGGAGGATCTCTGCAATCTTGCGGTGGTGCTCCTCGAGAAGCTTCAGGGTCCGGAGAGCTTCGATACTTGAGGTCGATCTGGCGGCGTTGGCAAACTCTCCGGCGGCTTGAGTGTGCTCGGTGATTGCGACGGTACTGTCGGAAGATTGGTGGGCCACGCCAGCGGCGCGCACATGGTCGTGGGCTTTTACAAGCGGCGACGAGTCCATGATTCCATGGGTGGTTATCAGTACGAGGAGGTTATTGCAGTAAACGAGGCTTTTCTTGTTGGTGTATGTACTTGTGGTAGGGTCGATTATTGGGATGTCCGGTTCGGAACGTGACAAGGTCAAATGTGGGGAGAGCACAAGACCAACAAAGTTTACCTCAGGTGTCGAGCTACAGGTACGATCCAAGACTAGGAGTAAAGTACCTATCTACTACCTAGGGAATAAAGTAGTAAGGTAAGAGATAACCTTCTTTTAAGAAACGAGACAAAAAGTCAATCCCGAGCACTTGGTAAACGTCTTGGCTGCGAATCAAGGGGTAAAAGAGTGACAGGAGCAGTGCTTCACTTTGACGCAATCAGTCAGTTATTTCTGGCACAGTACATGACCCAAACAGCCGGTACTTGAGAAAAACAAACATGGGCTGATGAGCACTTTAACATTTGGCGGGGTTGAAGGGAACGGCCCGGGAATTTCATGACGACACAAGGGCTCGACTGTGGAGATGGCCTACGAATCATGAAGAGTATATGTGTGCATTCTTGGACTTTTTGAGTTGTTCAACGTCTGTTTTTGATCTGAATGTCGTCAGAGCTTGGCATTGTTTCTTTATCGGGGTATTCGCTTGGGGGTTATTGACGCCCAGAAGCCAAGCGATGCATATATGACCAACATGAGTAGATATGCATCACCGGCTTGACAAACACCCTAATACGAGAGCATAAAATCATGACGGAAAGTTGGTCCGGTTCTGTTTACATAGCTCGGGCCGATGATCCATTTCATAGACTCTGGATTAGAATCATGGATGTCAGTGACACTGCGGGCCGTACCTCTAGACCGTGATAAAAGGCTAGGTTGCCTGTTCTTTTAGACACTTATCCATTCATCTTAGACGACCGTTGCCACCCTTCTTCAGTATATTCAGCTCGTATAAATAAGCCATCACAATTGTCACGCTGAAAGTCAAACCCTTTCCAAGGCACCGTATCACGGCTGGTCTTACTACTGCCCCGCAAAGCCCAGCTTTTCAACCAGCTCAGTATAAACCAGGGGCTCCATTGTTTGGTGAGAGCTTCAACAAGGGTCAGTAAGCCTTACCCCTACCCACCAATTGGCCCCTCACTAGTCCACCAGCGCAATCCAGGGGTTCGTTCCCTCAGGCTTACCAGGAACCGAGCTGCAGATTTGCAGGCTGACCTTTCTCAGCCCCTTCTTGAACGGCCACGGTTAAATGCTCATTTAACCACAGATTGGATATCACGCATGCAGTTGAAATACCAACCAATTGAGTGAGGAATTCCAAGTGAAAGCAAATCAAGCACTTGACCCATCTTGGCGTGGTCAAGGCCAAGACCGTCGCCATTATCCATCCAGGACTTGAGCTAACACAAACCAACGACGTCAACTCACTTGCCCTTGGCCAGGCTGGTTGTCTCTCAGCTCCGCCTACAAGACCTTCTAGGCCGCTTGATCAATCCTTCGATCCTTCAGGAACAAACAAGCCACATAATCAATTTGTATATTTTCTCTCCTGCTTCGATATTTTCGTCGCCGTCGTACAAAGACCCCGCGAGCGCTACAAACACAAGCCGACGATCCTCGAGACTGCCCGCCACACCCAGCGCATTAACGGAACGCCTCTCGATTACCTCGACACCAGCGATTCTGGCTTGATTTCCCCATTATATTCGACCCTACGGCCACGGCTACGGCTACGGCCAGCGGCGCGCGACAACCATGACAACACAAATGGAAAACAGCAGCAGCACTGGGCTCAACAAACTGCTGCCAAAGTCCATATCCTCCAAGCGACTTCGAAAGAAACAGGAGCGAGAGTCGGCTGGGCTGGCCTATGACGACACCAGTGTCTTTGGCCATTCGCAATCCAGCCGAGAAACTCTAGACAGCGATGGCACGCGCTCTGGGCATATTGCGGGCGATGAAGATGAGGGGATGAGCCAAAGTCATCGTTCCTTGGAGTCAGATGCCGATGGATCGTGAGTTTGAACTTTCTTGTTGTTTCCCGTCTTGGCTCAGTATCAACCTTTCCCTCTTCATCTTTCTCGCATCAACGATCGCCCAGCTTCAGTTTGTTTTCCTCCTTGTCTCGTTGCGCGGAAACCCCGATGTGGGAGCCATGAGGCTGAGACACTTTGATCGGGGGTTCTATTCTGCGACAGCATGGATGACATCCATGACATGGATCCAATCCTTCTATTACAAGCCACCAAAAAAAGGAGAGACAAAGATGGAAGCCAGAGCTCCACTCGGCGCTGTGATCGTCGGCACCTCAACTCACATGCTTCACCTTCAATAGCTTCTCGTTCTGTTTGCGAACGTTTCTTGTCTTTTCTACCCACACCTTGATCTGGTTTGGTTTGGTTTGGTTTGGTTTGATTTGTTTCGTCTCTAGTCATCATCGTGTCCAACTGGCTTGGCACATCTACCGTCTTCCCCGTGTCCACTACCGCTACCTACCCTACCTATACCCCTGGCCTGCTAATAACTCCACTGTTCGTGCTACCCGCTCTGCCTGGTCCATCATCTAACTGAGCCGTCGTCACTCTTAGATCCAACTCTCGACACCCGCCGCCTTTCTCAAGTCATCCTTCTCAGATCGGCCATCTAACAACAAACTCACCAATTGTGCAAGCGACCTATCAGCCTGAATCACAACCTTCTGCCTCCGACCTCGACTCCAATAGCAGTGCGTCCAAGTCGTCCACCTTTCCGCCAGCTCGACCCGACTCGGTTGACTCGAAGGACCTCCGGATAGGCCGGAGTAAGACGGGTTTGTTTCCGCCTCAAACCTCAACTCGTCGGTCGCCTTCGCCCGGTGACAAGTTTAAAGGCATTTTCAAACCCAAGAAACGCTCCGAAAGCAACTCGAGTCCAGAACGACCAGCGAGCGAGCCCCAGCCACCGCCTGAGACGCGAGACCAACAACAGCCCACTACATCTGTGGACCCTGAATTCCTCCAGCGCTTTCCTGTTCTCGAACCACCAGCTGTTGCTAAAGTTGCTTCTCGTGAAAAGCGATCCAGAGTACAGCCCAAGGTTGACACAAGTATCCCTCCTCGAACTCCCCCTAATGGTGATAAGCCTGCTCCGGTCATTGTAAACACCCCGCCTACACCTACCGAGTTCGCCAACACATCCGGTCAGACATCTCCCGAGAGGAAATCCTTCTGGGGTGGTAGTCCGGGAAGCCGTCCTGGTTCAAATGGCAGTTCTTCCTCACGGAATATGAGCGTACACCCAAGGAGTCGATCAGGTTCCCAGAACATTGGCCCCAGCAAACTCTCAAACTTCGTCTCTGCTCCGCTGACGCCAACGCAAGAGAGTGGTGAAGCGACACCCAACGCGAACCCTGCAGGCGGTTTCTTCTCGTCTATGATAACAGCTGCTCAGAACGCCGCCAACTCATTTAGCAATACTAGCCTGAACATTGGTGGGAACAAGTCTCGAAGCGTGAGCCCCAATACCCAGGACCCTGCTGAATTCAGCATCACCGACGACGACGCCGAGCCGACACCTACCGCAGAAATGACAGACAAGAAGGAAAACAGAAAATCTGCAGTGTCAACTATTGGTGCTGGCGAGCTAAGTCTTAGCCAGCTCGGTCTTGCTGAAGCTCCTAGCCTCATCACATCACCGGTGAACGCCAGGTTCCCCGACGTGCAAGACACACGCGCTCGATCCGAGTCGGCTCCCGTTGACTCTCCAGTGAGTCCTGTGGATTTCGTTCCGGAAGAGCCAGCAAGTCGCCCTCGCTCACTGTACGAGCCAGTAAGCCGTGAACGTACACCTCCGCCTCCCGAGTTTATAGACAAGGACAAGGGAAGCGGTGTACAACGGACATCGAGCCTTCGAAGCGCTCTCAAGCAGACTCACAGGAAGCGCGGAAGCTCCGCCACAACTGGCACTACCATCGGTGCTGCAATCGCAGCTGCTAACAGCTCCCTGGCCCATCCGAATTCAAGCGCCCCCAAGCTCACAGGATTTGCCATTGCCAGCAAGAAGCGAAACCGCGACTTTCACGATTTATTCAAAAGCGTGCCAGATGATGACTATCTCATCGAAGATTATAGCTGTGCCCTACAGAGGGAAATCCTCGCTCATGGACGACTTTATGTCTCAGAGGGGCATCTCTGTTTCAGTAGCAACATTTTCGGCTGGACCACGACGCTCGTTATGAGCTTTGATGAGATTGTGTCAGTCGAGAAGAGGAGCACGGCGCTTGTATTCAAGAATGGTCTCATGATTTCAACATTACATGCCAAGCACATCTTTGCCAGCTTCACCAGCCGGGATGCTACATATGATTTGATTGTCAACATATGGAAACTAGGTCATCCAACTCTGAAGAGTACATTGAATGGTGTTAGACTTGAAGGGACCGGCGGTGACAAGACGGAGAAGGTGGACGCCGAACCACCCGTCGAGGAGGATGTTCAGGAGAGCCCAGAGACAGACGAAGAAGAAGAATCCGATGACGAGGAAGAGTATTACGATGAGGACGTTCATGAGGAGATGCACAATGCCAGCATAGCTGCCGAGGCTAACGGAACGGAAGCTGAAGTTGAGAAAGCTGCCTCAAGGAAAGCATCCGGGGCAGTTCCTCCAACTGGACCTGCGCCTGAAGAAGCGCCGGCTGCATCTGGTGCTTCTGCAGACTTTCCAGGCCCAGCTACACATGCACCCACTGATTGTGGTGACTCGGGATCGCATTACGACAGAGTGGTTGGAGACGATATCATTCCGGCACCCATGGGCAAGGTGTATAACCTCATGTTTGGTCCAGCTTCCGTCGCCTTCATGTCTGGGTGGTTAACCGGGGAGCAAAAGTGCATGGACTTGCAGATGGAGGACAAAAAGGGACTCAGCTTGGACAACAAGAGCCGAACATTCTCCTACATCAAGCCTCTCTATGGCTCAATTGGCCCGAAGCAAACAAAGACTATCACCTCGGAGACGCTAGAAACCCTCGATCTCGAGAAGTCGGTCAATCTTACATGCTCAACCCAGACACCCGATGTGCCAAGTGGAAACGTCTTTGCCGTCAAGACAAAATACTGCCTCTCCTGGGCCGAGAACAACGCCACTCGAGTGCAGATGAATTGCACAATTGAGTGGAGTGGCAAGAGTTGGCTGAAAGGTAATTACAATATCTGTACGAGTTTGTTTGGATCATCACTAACACATTTCAGGTCCAATTGAGAAAGGTGCAACTGATGGACAGACTCAGTACGCTAAGGACTTGTTTACTGCTATCAAAGCAGCGGTATCATCTAAGCCGCAGGGAGTAGCACCACAAGCCCCTGCGCTTAAGGGAGCGAAGAAGAAGGGGAAGAGGGCGAAGCTCTCTCGGACAAACACAGGTATTGTCGAAACCAGCGTTGCGCCCAAGCGCCCAGCCCAAAAGAGCTGGGGTGTTCTTGAGCCAGTACGTGGAATCTTGGAGCCTATCGGTGACATCGTTCAGCCTCTCCTCACAGGCAATGTTATGTATGGGCTCCTGGTAGGGTTGCTAGTTGCCACGTGGTTTGGGTTCGGCTTCACGCCCAGCAGGAGTGCTTCGTATGGCCGTGAGCTTGGGGCCATGTACCAGCCTGAGAGGATTGCTGCTTACGAGGAGATGTGGCGACGAGAGGATAGTGAGCTTTGGGACTGGTTGGAGGAGCGTGTCGGAATGGACCGTTTGCAAAACAACAATGCCGGCGTACGTAAGAGGGCGATGGAACCAAAGACGGTAGAGGACAACTTGCGCGCAAGTCGTATGGGGGAGAGAGAAGTCGAGGAGGCGATCCGGGTTACCGAAGAAAAGCTGCGAGTGCTGAAAGGAGTAATGGAGAAGAAGGGCAAGTCGACCGGCAACGGGGTACGGTCGCAAGGATTATAGAAATTGTTTATATTTTACAGACATAGCATAGCCTGCCCGGAGCAATCAGCGAGCTCCTACGTTCATTTGTCGATAACACTTGTATCAAAAATATAGATGGTATCTTGGAATGGTTACAGTAGTTATACGAGGGGTCATTCATGAGTTGGTGGTGATTCAACGCTCAGGACTGGTTGGTTTTATGCACATCAGCGGTTTCTTTATCCATTGTTCAGGTCCAAGGACTTTGGATGTTCCTGCATGATTCAGCATGTAACGTACAGTCAGACGAATTGGATGGTGGTTGTGGTGGCTATAGCCCAATAGCTCTGGTTCGTCGGAAAGCTTGGGTATGCACCCTCCCGTATGCGTACGAAGTAGGGTTTCAATAAGACTCACCATTGCACACCCAATGGCTCGATTTGCGATGAACTTAATAGCTTTTCAAAAACCTATGAGAAGATCGAATAGATCTAAAGGCTAGAAGTTCCCCAAACGAGTATCTAGTCAACTCACGAATGCCTAAAGCCATGGTGATTTACATAGCATTGTCTTACCCTGGAGAGTCACGGGTGACGTCGTGTTATGTAGCTAGTGTCAATGATTATATAAGATTACTTACTTACTTACTTACAGCTACTCGGTTCGTAACCTCGGTCAGTTCAAAGAGAGATTAGTATAGGTCTGGAATTGTCTGAAACGGCAACGGTTTCGCCTACCTAAGATGTTGGCATGACGCAACTAGGGCGGCGTGACAAAGAACCGCATCCTCCGACTCCGAGGTCAAAGCCTGGCTACCTCTAGGTCAGGTCAGGTCAGCTCATCTCAGCTCCTGGCAGGGCATTTTTCTTATTTTCTGGGGCGCCGAGCCTGTCTGCCTCGTTGCCTACCTTGTATCCAAGCCACCTCGACCAACCAATGGATATGACAGGGATGGGATGGCCCCCGTGGATGGGCGGAGCGAATGATTGAGCACAGAATCGGGGGGATGAATTGGTTTGTGCAGCGTTTCCATTCTGAGTGAGCTGTGCGAGGCTGATTCTTTTCGCTCTTTCATGCCGACGGGAGGTAGATGAGATAATACGTCTCTTTAGGTAGACACAGCCGGGTTGACGCACATCATCCCTTCTTCCTCACCGAACAGCCAAAGCACTCCCTACGGACATTTCATACGGAATTATAACCCGTTCGCGCAGTCAAGGTACTTACATGACAGTACCAGTCCCACCCAAGTGCAGTGCAGTGCAGTTGAGTTGCAGTGCATGGATGGATTAACTCCACCGAGCCGCAAGCTCCAAGCTCCAAGTCCTAGGCCTAGAGTCCTACACCTTTACACTTCTGCTTAATCGCTCTAGGACCGTCGCAAGCTGCCTCCCAGCATTGGATTTATTTTTTCCTGCTGTAATAAAGCAAAAGGCTATCATGGCCATGAGTGGCGTATAACGTCTTATTCGGGGTTGCTACAGCTGCTTGTATCTCGCTTGATCCCCCAATCTTGCACCTCGCCTCTCCTCTGCGTTGCTCTCCCACTTGGTGCATGGGTTATCTCCAGATTGGCTTCCCACAAGAAACCATCACTTACATTGCCTTTACCCAAAGGCTACCGAAACTTTGAGGTTCCATTATCTGGCATAAATGGAGCCCAAAAAGCGTTTCTCCCCCGAGGGAGCAAACCTTGGCTCGGGACCTTCAGCCCTACGACGACTTACTCGAAGTCCCGGCCATCGCATAAGTCTTCGACGATCCAGTACAGAGAGTACATCTGCATCGACTGCCCCGTCAATAGCATCAGACGACGGTGAAGCCTCTTCAAGTGCCTGCGTGTAAGAAAGTTACTTTCTTTCTTCATCTCCCTTATCCCATCTCTCATATTTAATCTGGTCTTTTCCTTCTCCTTCATCAACTACGGCCGCTCATTGACGTAATAGGACCCGTGAAACCTCGAGCGATGAATGCGCCCTTCATCGGTTCATAGTATGGACAGCTGTTAAACGGAATGGTTGCGAGCGGATGACCCCTCAAGAAAAGCTCGAGTGTCCTATGTTGCGTTGTCGTAAACGATTTGCCAACCACGAACTTATGCTCCAACACCTATACTCATGTAATTGGCTTGCATATGGTGAGTATTGGTGTTACGAGTGTGGAAAATCCGAACGATTCAACGACGCCAAGTGCAAGAGGTGCTTGGGTCACCCTTCGAAAAGGAGAAAAATCATGTCCATGGCAAAGAACTTCTTCAACTCCCTTGGACACAAGTCCAAGAACTCGACACTCATGGATCTGGACCTTGATCTCGACCTGGGCGATCCTGAGGCTCCACCCAGCTACACCTCAGCCATGGGTCCGCCAGAGGCTGAACTGCCTTTGAACGAGATCTACGAGATGGACTCCAACGAGGCGCCGTCGACGACCACCATGGAAGGCCTAGACAAGGCAGCAACTGTTCCAGCCCCCAAATCTACACCCCACATGATGCCGGTGCCTGTCCATGCTGGGCTGTCTACCCACCCAACAGAACTTGAAAGGGACGCAGTCTTTGAAGAGTCACTCGCTACGTGGACGTCGTTGCCAGACACGGTAGTCTCTGTCAACCTCAACGACCCTGGCTGCGATGCTGGTGCGGAACGGCCCGTCCTTCAGGTCAATACCACAGGACTACCTATAGAAGAATACCGCGGAGAGCAGAAGAGGCGAAGTAAGGGTCAAGTGGCACCAAGTACCTCAGTTCGCTCGACAGCCAGTACAAACTCGACATCGACCACAAACACCACAGACACCACCTTTAGCGCAGAAAGCTACAACATCTCGCCCATCTCAGACTATTCAGATCTTGCCGCGGGAGCTGGTTCTAGCTGGATCTCGTCGGCGGGCGACTTTGGTAGTTCTGGAGGCCTCTTCCGGACAGACTCGTTCGCCGTCTCGCACAAGGCACCCGCGGCTAAGGCCTGGGACTCTTTTGATAACAAGGCAGCTATGTCTTGTGACTCCCACCTGCCTGAACTCCCCGCAGACATCCCCGTATTCTCTGTCCTGTCGACTGACAACCCTCTCCAAGACCCTCATCCCCTCGACCAACCTGCCTTCTCCTTGGATGACTCCCCCATCCCTACAGACTTTGACCTCACTTCCAACATTACCTTTACTGAACAAGATGCTACCATGATGCCATCAACATCCCTTACTCTATCACAGCCGCTACCGCAGCCGGTAGCTCGCTCCTACCACAACCCGCGGTCTCTGGTCCGCGCGACATGGGATACCCTTGAATTACACATCACCGATTCTATGAACAAGCTTCAGAAAACAACAAAGAACCCTCTCGTTAGCCAACTTCGAAACATGCCTCCTCACACAATCGCCATAAATGGTCTTGAGACCCTCGTCGATATCATCGAAGACCGTCAGCCAACTAGCCCTGTCAAGCTTCTCTGTTTCATTCACTTGGTCTACTCTGTGTCTCTGATCGTTCATGAGCAAGACGCCTCCAATCGGTCGACGGATCTCTTTGTTCAAGCAATGACGTACAGTAAATTGTTCTCTCGTCAAGATGGTCAGCTGTACAGACAGGTCGTGGAGGCTCTCTGGAAGCCAGCCAACATGACTCACTCTGAGGTCTTTAACCTACTACGAGCCAAGATACGTTTCTCGGTATCACAATCACCCAGCTCGAAAGGTAAAGAACGCGAAACCATACCCGTATACCAGTCCAATACCGATTCACTGAGCTTTGTTGCAAAGTACTTTCTGGATCAACTTGAATATGCTACCATCCATGTGGCAGAAGATGCCGAAGTTCAGTCATCCGACTTATACATGCAACATATTAATGATGCAACCGTGGATATGCATGGCAATTTGCCAAACGCGATCGTCACGAACTTCATGCTCATGCATAACTTGGATCCTTACGGCAGCAGTGAAGCTTTCGCTGTAAGCCTGAATGAACTTGTTCAAAGGGTCAACTCACATCATGATTTGCCGTCGGTACGACGTCTCGAACTTGAGCTGATGGACTTTGGAAAGGTGAGACAGCCCTGCTGATTGGAAGTTGACGGCTAGCTAACTGTTTCTTGCTAGATGTATCTGCCTCCAGACATATATTTTGATCATTATGTCGACCATGTGAGAGACAACATGGACCCCGTGTATTTTGCGAATGCCAACAGATCCTTCCTTCGATCGACCTATCACCGTCAGGGTGTCAAGCTTATCGAGACACTTTTGGGTGCCTGGACTGGACTTAGAAACGTACAGCCAGTACAGAACAGCAACGAAGTACTGGCAGACACGGAATTGGATATTGACTTGATCCTCAACAACATGGGCCACTCTCCCATTGACGTCAACGGAAATGTCCCGTTTGACACGGGAAACTCAGTGAGCTTCGCTCTTATGCCGGATACTATCGACCCCTGCACTTTGAACCCTCAACCTCTTCTTACGCCTGCGGACACAAGTTCGGTGCAAGGACCTTCAACGGCAGCGACCTCACCTCCCTCGCCTGCTCCAGCAGCATCCTCCTCGACATCAAAGACCAAGTCTGATATGTGCTGTGAGCTGTGCGGATATAGACCCGAGGGAGATCCTCGCTGGTTTAGCGGCAGCCTGGCCAAGCATCGAAAACTACAACACACGGAAAATCCCAAAATCTACGCTTGCCCGTATCCTGGATGCACAAGCCAGTACAGGAATCGACCCGATAATTTACAGCAACACCAGGCTCAAAAGGGTCATTTTGTAAATGGCCAGGACATCCCCAAGCGAGCAAACAAGAAGCAAACAAACAAGCGGAAAAGGAGCGATTGATTGGGATTTTGGAAAATGGTAAAGCGGCTGCTTGCCTTTAATGACTTTGATGTGTGCCACGACAGGCGTATTATAAGCCTTGTGCCTCTATTTCTTCACATTCTTTATACCCGGTTTTAGACATAGGTAGTATGGCGTTTGGGAGTCATCACGGGCATTGAATTGCCTTTTCTGAGATACCACCAGCAGGATCATACCATACACGTAAGGGTTACTGCATTGATTATCTGTTGACTCAAGTTTTTTCTTATCATCTCGAAATTTCATTTGCAGTCAAAAGTGAATCATGGTGTCTCGGTCCGGCCGGCTGTTAGCTTTTAATAAACAGCCGCCGATAAGCGTAGATAGGGTGTAAGTTGTGCGAGCTCTTAGATGAAGCCGATGCAGGCTTGCAATATCAGTAATTGAGTGCATGCTCAAACACGTAAATCATTAACTTTAATTCGATATTACACAGTACACCTCCTCTGTTGTAAAATGGCCCGAAGTTACATGTAAGTTTGATATTGTTTGATCAAGCCCTGTCTTGAATCGGGCAACGCTACCCCATAGGATGGTGACGCTATGGCTGCATCAAGGCTCGACACGTCAATATCTGACGTGCTAATCCCGTTTCTGAATAAGCCCTCCGATCCCGAGAGCCTGATTGGAATGTTTGACAAAGTCTCGCTCCTACGTGTAATTGTTAATTGGCTGGAGATTCAAGGAGAGGTGTCACGTGTGTAAGAGGGAGTCAAACGATTATCATGAGGAGTTTACGGGGTCAATAAGAGTCCGAAAGAACAACAGATCTCGACTGTTATCCTACAGTGCTCTCTTTAAATGATAAGACATAGTGCTTAATTATCTAAGCCCAGAGGTTTGTTTTAATATGACTTTGCCCTTCTAAGCTCCAGAGAGTCAACATACTATCATTTTAATTACAGAGAGTTTGGTTTACTTACACAAGGCTTCGCAACTCTTATCGTTGGCATGATCTAATAATGTTCAGATAAGAGTCAAACTTTCACAGAAGAGCTCAGTAAAGATTAATAACTTATTATTAACAGGTCGCAATAAAGGTTCTAAATACCAATCTTGAATAGGTACCTAGATCTTGTTCTAACTAAACTTTGACCGCGTGCCAGATTTGATAATAAAACTCTCCGTTTATTGCTTACATAACCCCCTTTTTACCAGTCGAATGATTTTGCTTGATTGATCAATAGACAAACTGGAAATCAAGCAAATCATTTGGCTCATCACCACACGCAACATTCTAAAACTCCACTGCAAGTGCCGAAACGTCAGAAAATCCATCAAGTAGCAGCGCCTAAAACAATAACATTTCACCCACTGGCAGCCAGTTACAGGGCACAGACACGCCACGCAAGTTAGCATCGAGGATCCCCCACAGGCCACGGCTGCACCGCGCCTGCGCCTGCACCTGCCACTCCCTCCTTCCCATTCCCCTCCCTCTTGCCATCTCTCACTCCTCCTCCTGCCTTCTCCCTCTGTGACAGACTTTTGCTCTCACACAAGACCACATTAGTACAGTACAGTACAGTGCTGTAAACACACGCGACGAGACGAGAAGAGAAGGAGGCGTGTCTGCTGCACCTGCACTCTTGACTCTCTTTGCTCCTGCCCTCCCACCTGATTTTATTTTATCTTTTTTCTCCTCTGTACTTGTCGCGCACCTCCCCTCTGACGTCTCTCCATTTTCTCCCCCAGGCTCTCGTTTCCCCTTCGCCCCTCCCCCTGCCAATTTTACTCATCCAGTCTCCGTCCATCCTGCTCCTTCCTTGCTTTACCCCCCCTCGGTCGCACTTTTCCTCGCCCAGCCCAGGCCTCGTCACGCCAGGCAAGCAAGGCAGACGCAGGCCAAAATTTTTTCCATCCCCATAATTTTGTCCACGCCTCTGCAGAACCCGCAACTCCACGCCTCCTCCTCCCCCAAGTTCAGCCCAACCCAACCCAGCTTCATTATCGACACCCCCAAAGATCCTGGGTCCAGGGTTTGCTTCATACACACGCTCCGCAATCTGAACTACACTGCACACTGCACACCACCGCACCGCACCGCACCGCGCTCCGCTCCGTATCAGCACTTCGTGCCCAGCGACTTCAACGTCACGGCGGCATCGTTTGCCCTCGCTCACCGTCACCGCCACCGGCCACCGTCACGGCTACGGTCACGGCCTTCGGCTTTGGCAACGGGCCACGACATCAACGTCGGAGCCTGACGACGGACGACGATAGCCTCATCGAGAGCATCGTTCGAGTCACGTATACCAGCTTGTCCTCGTCGACTCGACTTCAAGTCACGTCACGTCACGTACCATACTCCGTCCGCTTCGTTCCGGTCGAACGACGATAGCCATACTACCGCCGTCTCTGCCGACTCAATCAACCTCAGATCCATCTTCCTTCGCGTTTATAATCCGGCTCTTCTGCCGGGGCCCAACTTGGCGATATGTCGAGTCTGCGTCCAGGATCCAACGCCCATACTGGCCTCAACTTTCCTCAGACCAGTCTTCGTCGTAACCCGTATCCTCCTCCTCACACGGGCCAGCAGAACAAGCAGTCACCCGCGCCTCATTCCGCGTCCCCGTATCAGACACAGGCTTATCAACCCCAGCAGCCGCCTACTGGCTATCCTCAGCATCTTTTTACAAACCCCACGCACGTGAATGGCAGCCTTTCCAATGGCTCTTCGCGTTCTTCCACCTCGCACATGTCCAATGCGGTGCCTAGCCCGCTTGACGTGCCTAACACGCGAGGAGTGCCACCGCCGCGTTCTCAGATGATGTTTCCTACCTTGACACAAGTTGTGCCTAATCAGCTACATCATCCCCAACAGCAGCAGCAGCAGCAGCAGATGCATCCTCAGCATTTGAGCCACCCTTCTCATCCCCTTAATCAGCCTCGTCAAACTCATCACCAGCATCATGCTCAGCAATCTCCCCAGCAGCGACCCCAATCCCAACAAGCTCAGCCAACGCCGAAACTAAACCAAGTTCAGACCAAGCCCCAGGCGCCTTCGCCTCCCCTGCCTCAGCAGCAGTCCAGTCAGCAACAGGCGCAGACACAGCACCAGCAGCTCCAGCAACAACTTCAGCAACAGCAACAACAGCAGCATCTCCAGCACCAGCAGCAATTACAACAGCAGCAGCAACTTCAGCAGCAGCAGCATCACCAACAACAACAACAGCAGCAGCAACAGCACCAGTTGCAACAACAGCATCACCAACAGCAGCACCAGGCGCATCAGCAAGTCCATCCGCAGCAGCAGCAGCAGCAACAGCAACAGCAACAGCAACAACAACAACAGACTCAGTTGCATGCCCAGCAACAGCAGCTACGCACACCTCAACAGCAGGAGCAGCAGCTCCAGCACCAGCAACAGCAAGAACAGCAAAGACCTCAGCCGCATCAACAGCCCCCGCCGCGTCAACAGAAACAGCAGAAGCAGAGGGATCAGCAGCGAGAACAGCAAAGGGATCAACAGCAGGCCCAGCAGCAGCAAGTCCAGGCTCAGCAAGCTCAGCAACAGCAGCAGGCCCAACAAGCCCAGCAGGCCCAACAACAAGCCCAGCAGCAAGTTCAACAGGCTCAGCATCAAGTTCAGCAGGTCCAACAACAGCAGAAACAGCAACCTCTTCCTACAGAGCCAATCCAACCGCCACAAGCCCAGCCACAGCAGCAGAAGCAAGATGAGCCTGGAGATGAATCGATGGAAATTGACAGTCATGCGAACGGCGAAGATGCCGGAGGCTTGGACATGAAACTGCTCGCTGATCCTAACTATATCCCCTCGCAACCATTGGGTGAAATGATGTCCCCGCCACCAGAGGGTGGAAGTTACCCAACTCTTGAGGCGGTTCAGAAGGCAGTCCTCCGATACTGCACCTCTGTCGGCTATGCTATTGTCATTGGCCGATCAAAGAAGACGGTGCCTGGACTGAAGAAGGTCCTGTTCGTTTGTGATCGCGCCGGCAAGCCACCAAGCCGTGTTAGTCCCGAGTGCCGAAAGCGCAAGACTTCGTCCCGAAAATGCGATTGCCCATTCGGATTCTTTGCCATCGAGCAGCGTACGCAGTGGACGATTCGATATCGCCCAGATCCTTCTCATCTTCAACATAACCATGGCCCAAGCGAGAGCCCATCACACCACCCAGCCGCCCGTAAGCTTGACAGTAAAATGGTTGCTGCTGTTAAGCACCTTAAGGAAAACGGTGAGTTTTTTTCGACCAGAAGAACCGATTCCATACTAACTGCAATGAGCAGGCGCTGGCGTCTCGGAGACGCTGCAGATCCTGCAAACCGAAAACCCGGATTGTCATCTTCTGCCACGCGATATCTACAATGCCCGTGCGGCTATCAACCGTAACCCACAGAAGGTTGCCACAGGCCTGGCAGAGAACAGGCCAGCCATTTACAGCAAACCTCATCAGTCTCCCGAAGACCGTATACGCGCTGAACTTAGGCGCGAAATAGCAAAGGCACGTGAAGACATGCAAAAGATGGAAGAGGAGAAAGACAAGGAGATCAGCGAGTTGAAGGCAAAACTCGAAGAGAAAGAGGGCATCATTACGAAATTTGAAGAATTCATCGACATTTGTAACGAGCGGGTTATGTTTCAACGGCAGCGACTGGCAAACAACGGAAACGGTGCCAGCCAATCTTAACCTTCCCTCTCGATCTGATGCACATGTCAGTACTGGGTTCTGCATTTCGAGGAACTGGGTTATGGAGGAACGGGAAAGTGGTGGATTACATCGGCGTTTGGATGGGAAGTCTTTCTCCTGTGTATTTACTGGTGAGATTAGGCTTGGGGACTGCTTGATTGAAGTTGGGAATGGGAGGCATGTTATGTTTTCTGGAGCATGGTTGAAGATTATGATGACTTGTTATTTTGCGCGCCTGAAATATCATGAATACTGGACATTATCTGGCACAGATAGGGTGATGATAATGTACAAGATTCCCCTAATTGTGAACTTCATTTTGATATGCTGGATGGCTGTGAGGCAACGAACGTATCTATCAACATTTCACTGATGTTCTGTCGATAATGAACTCGACTTGGTACCAACTTAGGGCGTAGTGATTCATGAGGCATGATAGCTCCTAGTTAAGAACAATTTAATCAAAGCTAGGTCGTCATATGGGGTGAGACTATTGGCAATCCACTTGTATCTGGTTGTGATACTGTAGGGGGAAGTGAAGTGGTAGTAGGGAGTGTACCAGCACTGCTTTATGATATAGTATGCTCACTTTCCGAGCTGGAGATATCTCTTTATTGTTACTCCACGGAACATTCTATAAATCTGTAGTAAATCTCAGTTGGCTCCAGTAGCAAACATATCCTACCCTATCCATTTTATCCACATGCTGTGCAGTTGACGATGCTCGTTTCTTTGATGCGCAGTCAGTCATCCATGCATGAAAACGCCATGCTGGCAGGACCCCATACTTTGCGGTACTTGTGGAGCTTTCAGCCAATGATCAGCTCATGATCCTTATTTACAACCACTCATGGACGCGCCTTGTGCCCCATATAAAATCAATCTGCAGTTACAGCGGGCTGCAACGGGCCACAGCATTGGCTTCAGTGCAGGTGCCTTTTTAGGGGGGTCCCCTCATGACGCTTCGATTTCATCCAATTGCCCGTCACAGTCGCGACAGGGGTACCCCTGGGCTTAGTCGCGTTAATCCGAAGAAAGCTGAGGTGTGTCTTATCGAAAGTCAACAATCTCTAGTACCTACTCCTGGACGGTCAACTTCATCTTATTCACTAAACCCCTACCCGTCGCTGCACCACCATTTCTGCGACTGTATTCCGTGGCGATTCTGATATTCGCCAACACCACGCTCCTTAGTCTTTGAGCTCATCTTTTGATTTTGCTAAAGCTATTGTAATATCCTCCTTGTCGCCAAGCTCCTTTGCGCCCAACCCGAAGCTCGCTCGACCGCCTCGACCTAAACTGCTTCTTGACGTCCTTTACCTTGTCGAACCGGCTATTCGGAGATGACTGAGCGTTGCTAAATCGATATAACTTCTCTTCTCTGATCTTCCAACTACCATGGAGGTCACCTCGCCCGCCGTGCCGAGCCCAGGAGCTTCCGCCAACGGCGTAACGTCCGCCCCGTCCTTTCCGACCATCGAACCGGAACGCGTCGTCGAGCATCTTGCTGCCGTCTGCGAGATCGCACTCGGCGCTACACGGGATGAGCTCGAGCAAGTAGGAAGCTTGTTGCACAAAGCCCGCTATGACGAGACCATTTCACGCTGTACGCGCTTTGCGAGCGATACCCAAAATGTGCTCTATATCCAGAAGGATTTCGCAAACTCATCTGCAGTAGAGCCTGGGGCCGATCCGGCTGGTTCGTTAGCCCCTGAAGCTGAGTAGACTATGCACTTGCTAATATGTCTGAATAGCGACGAATTCCTACACCTATACCCTCTCCACCGAGATTTCCTCGTCCCCGACGACTATCGCTTCGCTTGTTCTTACAAAGTCTCCCCAGCCTATAGATCCGACTCGACCCCTCACATCTCAAATATGGATTAATAATTTGCCTGGTCCTGCTTCCCTCAATGCCGGAGTTGGAGAGCAGGGTTCAGTGCTCTCCCCTTGGGAGGTTCTTCATTCTCAGGTTCACCACGCTTTGGTGCCTTACTTCGATGCAAACACCAAGAGCCAACAGCTGGCCAACGGTTCGAGAGGAAGGGCTGACGTCGATGCGAAGACGGGAATTCCAGTGACCAAGAAGCGCCTCAATGACTTGGAACTAAGTCTGCTGCACCTTCAGCAAAATGTCGACATCCCCGAGATCTCACTTACGTTCCATTCAATTGTTCAGAACGTCCTCGATGAAGCTGAAGCGCACAACAACCGACCCTCCATTGATGGGATTCCTCAGAACCTTCTTCAAGACAGCACATTCCTCAACCGACTGCAAGCAAACGTCAACACTTGGATCAAGTCCATTCAGGGAATCACAAAGTTGACCAAGGATCCCTCTTCGAATGCGAATCAGGAGTTTAGTACCGCGAGTCAGGAGGTTAACTTCTGGTTGTCAATGGAGTCTGCTCTAGAGGGTATCGAGGGCCAGCTTCGAAGTGAGGGTGTACTCTTGACGTTGGAGATCCTTAAGCATGCCAAGCGTTTCCAGGCTACCGTGAGTTTCACGGCCGATACTGGCTTGAAGGAGGCTATGGATAAGGTGCAGAAGTACAACCAGCTTATGCGAGATTTCCCTCTCGATGAGCTTCTCTCTGCCACGTCTCTATCCAAGGTCGAGGAGGCTATCCAGCAGATTTTTGGACACCTGAACAAGAAACTGAGGATCTGCCCGTATCCCATCCGTAGGGCTCTTCCGCTTGTCGAAGCCATCTCAGCTGATCTTGACGATGTGCTTCATAGGCTGCTGTCGGGCACTGAGCTAGTCAACCTAGACTACCAGCAGTTCAAAAATATCATGCAGACATGCGACCAGATCTTCCAGACCTGGGAAGAGAATATTAAAGAATTTACTAATGTAGCCCGTGAGGTGACTCGACGCCGAAATGAGAAATTCATTCCTATCAAGATTGTCAAGAAGCACTCCGAGCTGGAAGCCAGGATCAAATATGTCAGCACTTTCCGCGACAACCATGAGCAGCTCCAACGTACGATCGTCACCGTTCTTGGTCCTCAGGCAACTATTCCTGGAGTTGCTGAGACGACAGACTCCAACGGCGTTATCGTGGAAGAGATGGGCAATGTTGATGCCGTCGAAGAAGTCAAACAGGCCTGGGAGGCTCTTCAGAATGTCGATCTACTGGATGTGACAGACCAGGGCAAGGAACGTTGGGTTCGAGCCGAGAACCTTTACAACGAGCGCACAACTCGCGTAGAGAACTCCATCATCTCGAGACTTCGAGAACGACTGGCTACCGCAAAAACTGCAAACGAGATGTTCCGAGTGTTCTCCAAGTTCAACGCCCTTTTCGTGCGACCCAAGATTCGTGGTGCCATTCAGGAATACCAGAACCAGCTGATGGACCACGTGAAGCAAGCGATCAACGGCCTGCACGAGCGATTCAAGCAGCAGTATGGTCACTCGGAAACCCACGCTATGGCTCAACTTCGTGACCTCCCCCCTGTTTCGGGTGCTATTATTTGGGCGCGCCAGATCGAATTCCAGCTGAACGGCTACATGCGAAAGGTTGAGGCTGTCCTCGGCCCTGACTGGACTCTGCATGCCGAAGGCCATAAGCTCCAGGAGGAGAGTGAGCTCTTCAAGCAGAAGCTAGATACTAGTCGAATCTATGATGCATGGCTGAATGATGTGGGACGACGCAAGATTTCGATTTCTGGACAGCTTTTTGAGATTGCTCGTGTGAGGTCTGCTGGTGGTATTCTTGAGTTGGCTGTCAACTTCGACCCCCAGGTAATCACTCTGTTCAAGGAAACTCGCAACCTCACCTGGCAATCTTATTCAGTGCCTCATGCTGTCACAACTGTGTCAAAGGATGCCAAGCGAGTCTACCCCTATGCTGTCAGCCTGATGGAGAGCGTGAGGACACTCTCTCAGACCCTTCGACAGATTTCCGCTATGGGAGAGGAATCAGTCCTTCTCAACGGTTATCGAAACGAGGTGTATAGATTAATTGGCGAGGGTGTACCACTTCGCTGGGAGTCTTTCATCAACTCTCACGAATTGTTCTATTCAGAGAACAGACAAACCCGACCACTACTGCCTGGTGGAACTGACTTTGGTCTTGCTAAGAATACTGAAAGCAAGCATGGTATGTTCATTCGCGGGTTTGCCGCAGCTGTGTCGGTACTTCAGCAGAAGGCAGTCTCTTTGAATTTCATCCACGCCACCGTTGAACAAGCGTTGAAGGAGCTTAGTACATGCCCATATGATGAGACTGCCTTCCACAGTCGCCTGGATACGATTCAGTCGGCTGTCGACCAGCTGAACTTGGAACAGTACGTTAATCTGGACTTCTGGGTGCGAGAGTTGAACGCCAAGATTCAATCTATCCTCCTCACACGCCTTCAAAGTGCGGTGCACTCCTGGATTGCTGCGTTCGAGGACGATACGCCTGAAGAGGAAATGCGCAGAAAACCCATCAATGACGAAACCAAGTCAGAAAGCCCAACCATGAAACGCCTTGTACTTGAAGTGGTTATGCGCAACCAGGTTATTTATCTTGACCCTCCTCTGGAATTCGCACGTGCGAGCTGGTTCCTCCATCTTCACGAGTGGCTTGGTATTGTTTGCAACCTCCGCAAGATCAAGGCAACACGATACCAGATGAGCCTTACCACTATCGCCAACGATGAGCCTCGCTTTACTGACCTACCTACGGAGTGTGCTGGGCTACTGCAGCGCGTTTATGTTTCCGTCGAGAAGAAGCTCCGGGAGATTAGCGCGTACGTTGACAAGTGGCTCCAGTTCCAGTCACTATGGGACCTTCAATCCGAGCAAGTTTACGATGCTCTTGGTGAGCCGCTCCCTCGATGGTTACAGCTTCTGCAGGATCTTCGCAAGAACCGGTCAACCTTTGATACGCAGGAGGTCAGCCGTGACTTTGGCCATCTCACCATTGATTACGACCAAGTCCAGACCAAGGTCAATGCGAAATACGATCAGTGGCAGCATGAAATCCTCATGAAGTTTGCTAGCCGCCTCGGCAACCGTATGCGCGAGATTAACGCAGAAATCGAGAAGGCCCGTAAGCACCTCGAGAGCCAAAGCTCCGATGCCTCGTCAACTGCCCAGGCTGTACAGTTTATCACCGTTGTGCAGAGCTGCAAACGCAATGTCAAGACTTGGGCGCCTGAAATCGACATGTTCCGCCAAGGACAATCGATGCTCGTGAGACAACGATATCAATTCCCCAATGACTGGCTGCACATCGAGCAGATCGACAGTCAATGGGAGGCACTGAAGGAGATTCTTGAGAAGAAGTCGAGAATTGTCCAAGATCAGAGCGACGCACTACGGGCTAAGATCACTGCAGAGGATAAGTTCGTCAACGAGCGAATCGCTGAGATTGCTGCTCAATGGAACGAGGAGAAGCCAGTCTCTGGAACCATCCAGCCTGATGTTGCCTCTGCCACTCTATCATCCTTTGAAGCTCGCATCTCAAAGCTGCAGGATGACGCCCAAATGGTGGTCAAGGCTAAAGAGGCATTGGATATTCCTGCCAGCCTTGACAACTCTCTTGAGGCCATCCTCGAGGAAGTCCGGGATTTCCAGTCCGTTTGGTCGAACCTTTCTACTATCTGGGCAAGTCTCAACGAGACTCGCGACATTCTTTGGACTGCTGTCCAGCCACGAAAGATCCGCTCCAAGATTGATGATCTCATCAAAAGCACCAAGGATATGCCCAGCAGAATGCGCCAGTATGCCGCTTTCGAGCACGTTCAAGGTATTCTTCGCGGCTTTCTCAAGGTCAACTCTATCCTTTCCGACCTGAAGTCTGATGCTATTCGCGAGCGTCATTGGGTCAAGATCTACAAACAAATTAAGCCGCAGAAGCGTTTCTCGCCTAGCTCTATGACTCTTGGTGATGTCTGGGATCTCAACCTAGTTGCCACCGAAGTCATTGTCAAGGACATTATTGCCCAGGCTCAGGGTGAAATGGCTCTGGAGGAATTCCTGAAACAAGTTCGTGAGACATGGCAAAACTATGCCTTGGAGATGGTCAACTACCAGAACAAGATCCGTCTAATCCGCGGCTGGGATGATCTCTTTGCTAAGTGTAGTGAAAACCTCAACTCACTTCAGGCTATGAAGCATTCTCCTTATTACAAAGAGTTTGAGGAAGAAGCCGCGTCCTGGGAAGACAAGCTCAACCGTGTTCACGTACTCTTCGATGTCTGGATTGATGTTCAGCGTCAATGGGTTTATCTTGAGGGTGTCTTTACTGGCAACGCAGACATCAAGCATCTCCTCCCCATTGAGTCGGGACGTTTCCAAAACATTAATAGCGAGTTCTTGGCCGTCATGAAGAAGGCCAACAAATCGCCCTATGTCCTCGAGGTTCTCAACATTCCCAATGTGCAAAAGTCCTTAGAGCGACTTGCTGAAATGCTCAACAAGATCCAGAAGGCTCTGGGCGAGTATCTAGAAAAGGAGCGGGTCTCATTCCCGCGATTCTACTTTGTTGGTGACGAAGATCTGCTGGAGATGATCGGTAATAGCAATGACACGCTGCGTATAGCCAAGCACTTCAAGAAGATGTTTGCAGGTCTGTCAGGTCTCGTCATGGACGACGAAACTGTCATATCCGGTTTCACTTCCAAAGAGGGCGAGGTTGTTCGACTGAAGAAGGAGATTTCTTTGGCCAAGACCCCGAAAATCAACGACTGGCTGGCTCTTTTGGAGGGTGGTATGAAGTCGACCCTTGCTGAACTTCTTGCTGAGGCCATTGACCAGTACACCCCTATCTTTGAGTCAGAGAAGATCGACCACGAGGCATTGAATGCGTTTATGGAGGCCTATCCCAGTCAGATTGTTGTTCTTGCTACCCAGGTTGCTTGGACTACAGCCGTCCATCAATCCCTCACTACTGGTGGCACGTCACTGAAGATGCTCTTCGAGCGTGAGGTGGAGGTCCTTCGTGTACTTGCCGACACTGTCCTGGGCGAACTCGAGGTTATTCTGAGGAAGAAGTGCGAACAACTTATTACCGAATGTGTCCATCAGCGTGATACCATCGAGAAGCTTATAAACGCCGAGGCGACTTCCACAAGCCACTACCTCTGGCAGCTACAGATGCGCTACGTCTACAATCCCGAAGGCGAGTTTCTGGATCGCCTGTATATACAGATGGCCAATGCCAATCTTAACTATGGCTTTGAGTACCTGGGTGTTCCGGAACGTCTTGTTCGCACGCCTCTTACTGACCGATGTTTCCTTACTCTTACTCAAGCTTTGTGCCAGCGTCTCGGTGGTTCGCCTTATGGACCCGCTGGTACGGGTAAAACAGAGTCGGTCAAGGCTCTCGGTGTGCAACTGGGTAGATTTACCCTTGTCTTCTGCTGTGACGACACTTTTGATTTCCAGGCTATGGGTCGTATCTTCCTCGGTATCTGCCAGGTTGGTGCTTGGGGATGTTTCGACGAGTTCAACCGTCTGGAAGAACGAATTCTGTCCGCCGTCTCGCAGCAGATCCAAAACATCCAGCTGGGTCTTAAGCAAGGTGCTGAGGATGATCAGTCACAGATCGAGTTGGTTGGTCGCCAGCTCCATGTCAACGAAAACACTGGTATCTTCATTACCATGAACCCTGGTTATGCTGGTCGTTCCAACTTGCCCGATAACTTGAAGAAGCTCTTCCGTAGTGTGGCCATGTCCAAGCCAGACAAGGAGCTTATTGCCGAGGTTATGCTGTACTCTCAGGGTTTCAACCAGGCCAAGCAACTTTCCAAGCACACAGTCCCCTTCTTCGACCAGTGTTCTAGCAAGCTTTCCAAGCAAGCTCATTACGATTTCGGTCTGCGTGCGCTGAAGAGTGTTCTCGTCAGTTCTGGTGGTCTGAAACGTGCTCGTTTGACTGAAGGCACCCTAGGTGCCGAAGAGGTCGTTGAGCCTGAGATTCTTGTGCAAAGTATTCGGGAAACAATTGCACCCAAACTGATCAAGTCGGATGTTGATATCATGACGACTATCGAAACCGAATGCTTCCCTGGCGTCAAATACGTCCCTGCCAACCTTGTAGAACTGGAGGACGCGCTCCGAACGCTTGCTGCTGAGCGTCACCTCGTCGTCAATGAACTTTGGATGACCAAGGTCCTTCAGCTGTACCAGATTCAGAAGATCCATCATGGTGTTATGATGGTTGGTAATTCTGGCTCTGGTAAGTCAGCGGCTTGGAGGCTTTTGCTCGATGCTCTCCAGAAGGTTGAAGGAGTTGAGGGCGTTTCGCATGTGATCGACTCAAAGGTCATGTCGAAGGAAGCCTTGTATGGAAACCTGGACTCAACCACTCGTGAGTGGACCGATGGTCTGTTCACTAGCATTCTTCGAAAGATTGTCGACAATCTTCGTGGCGAGGATTCCAAGCGACATTGGATTGTCTTCGATGGTGATGTCGACCCTGAATGGGTTGAAAACTTGAACAGTGTGCTTGACGACAACAAGTTGCTCACCCTTCCCAACGGTGAACGTCTCAACTTGCCATCCAATGTTCGAATTATGTTTGAAGTCGAGACGCTCAAATATGCAACCCTGGCTACCGTCAGTCGTTGTGGTATGGTTTGGTTCAGTGAGGATACTGTATCACCAAACATGCTGGTCGAGAACTACCTGTCAACTCTTCGCAGCGTTCCTTTTGAGGAACTGGACGAAGATAGCGTTGCCACCGGTCAAAACCCAGCTAAGACGTTGGCTGTGCAGAGCGAGTTCGCTGCTCTGATTCGAGTCTACCTGACTGAGGAGAACTTCATCTTGGAAGTCCTCAAGCGAGCTGAAGCCTATAACCATATTATGGAGTTTACAGTCGCCCGTGTGCTCAACACCCTCTTCTCGCTGCTCAACAAGGCTGTGCGGGATGCTATCGAGTACAACGCGCAACATTCCGACTTCCCTCTAGAGTCCGAGCAGATCGAGTCTTTCATCTCGAAGAAGCTTCTTCTGGCACTCGTTTGGGCACTTACTGGTGACTGCCCCCTTAACGACAGGAAGTTATTCGGTGATGAAATTTGTGCTCTGGCCAACTTTGGTTCCCCCCCTCTCGACGGCACAAGTTCACTGATTGACTTTGATGTAACTCTGCCTAAGTCTGAATGGTCTCCCTGGCAGAACGAGGTGCCTACTGTCGAGGTCAACACCCACTCCATTACTCAGACCGACGTCGTTATTCCTACTCTGGATACTGTTCGCCATGAAGACGTTCTTTACTCGTGGCTTGCTGAGCATAAGCCTCTGTTGCTCTGCGGTCCTCCTGGTTCCGGTAAAACAATGACTCTGTTCAGTGCCCTCCGCAAGCTGCCAAACATGGAAGTCGTAGGCCTCAACTTTTCGAGCGCGACAACTCCCGATCTTCTCATCAAGACGTTCGAGCAGTACTGTGAGTACAAGAAGACATTGAACGGCGTGATGCTCTCCCCAACTCAGATTGGCCGATGGCTTGTTGTGTTCTGTGATGAAATCAACTTGCCGGCACCAGACAAGTATGGAACACAGCGCGCCATTTCCTTCCTGCGCCAAATGGTTGAGCACAATGGTTTCTGGAGAACCTCTGATAAATCATGGGTGACCCTTGACCGTATCCAGTTTGTCGGTGCTTGCAACCCTCCCACTGACGCCGGACGTACTCCTATGGGTGCCAGATTCCTTCGACACGCTCCTCTCATCATGGTCGACTACCCTGGTGAGCTCTCTCTCAACCAAATCTACGGTACTTTCAATTCTGCTGTCCTCAAGATCATCCCATCTCTGCGAGGGTATGCCGAGGCTCTTACCCATGCCATGGTTCGCTTCTACCTCGAGTCTCAGCAAAGGTTCACGCCAAAGATCCAACCCCACTACGTATACAGTCCTCGTGAGCTGACCCGATGGGTCCGTGGTGTTTACGAGGCTATTCGTCCTTTGGAAACCTTGTCTATCGAGGGTCTGATCCGAATCTGGGCCCACGAAGCTTTGCGACTGTTCCAGGATCGATTAGTCGCCGAAGAGGAGCGACAGTGGACCGACGAGAGCGTGCACCGCATCGCTCTAGAATACTTCCCCAATATTGACGAGGAAAAGGCTCTTGGGGGACCTATCTTGTTCTCCAACTGGCTATCCAAGAATTACGTCCCTGTTGACCGTGAGCAGCTGAGAGACTTTGTCAAGGCCAGGCTCAAGACCTTCTGCGAAGAAGAGGTTGACGTACCCCTGATCCTGTTTAATGATGTGTTGGAGCACGTGCTGCGTATTGATCGTGTCTTCCGACAGCCTCAGGGTCATCTTATTCTGATCGGTGTCAGCGGTAGTGGCAAGACTACTTTGTCTCGTTTCGTGGCCTGGATGAACGGCCTGAAGGTCTTCCAGATCAAGGTACATGGAAAATATTCTGCCGAGGACTTCGATGACGATCTTCGAGATGTCCTTCGACGATGTGGTTGCAAGGGCGAGAAGATTTGCTTCATCATGGACGAGTCAAACGTCTTGGATTCAGGCTTCCTGGAGAGAATGAACACACTCCTTGCCAACGCCGAAGTCCCTGGTCTTTTCGAGGGAGACGAATATGCTGCCCTAATGACAGCATGCAAAGAAGGTGCTCAACGACAAAACCTGCACCTCGACTCGCCCGAGGAGTTGTACAAGTGGTTCACACAGCAAATTGTCAAGAACCTGCACGTTGTCTTCACCATGAACCCGCCTGAAGGTGGTCTCTCTTCCAAGGCTGCTACCAGCCCCGCCCTGTTCAACCGTTGTGTACTCAACTGGTTCGGCGACTGGTCCGATCAGGCTCTCTTCCAGGTCGGTCATGAGCTTACCCAATCCATCGACTTGGATCGAAGCAACTTTGAGTGCCCTGATACTGTGCCTGTTGCGTATCGTGGCCTGCAGCTACCCCCGACTCATCGCGAGACGGTTGTCAATTCAATGGTGTACATTCACTACTCGTTGCAGCGATACAATGAAAAGCTACTCAAGCAGCAGGGCAAGGTTACTTTCTTGACGCCTCGCCACTTCCTCGATTTTATCACGCAATACGTCAACCTTTACAACGAAAAGCGTGAGGATCTTGAAGAGCAGCAACGTCATTTGAATGTTGGTCTTGAGAAACTCCGAGACACCGTCGACAAGGTTCGGGATCTTCGAGTGAGCTTGGCGGAGAAGAAGAAACAGCTGGAGCAGAAGGATGCAGAGGCGAACGAGAAGCTGCAGCGAATGGTGGCTGATCAGCGTGAAGCAGAGCAGAGAAAGAGCACTTCGTTGGAGATTCAGGCTGCTCTGGAGAAGCAAGAGACCGAGGTTGCTTCACGCAAGAAGGTTGTGTTGGAGGATCTTGCCAAGGCAGAACCTGCAGTCGAGGATGCAAAGGCCAGTGTCAGCAACATCAAGCGTCAGCACTTGACCGAAGTCAGGTCCATGGGTAACCCACCTCAGGGTGTGCGACTTGCTATGGATGCCGTGTGCACTTTACTCGGCCACAAGATCAACGACTGGAAGGCTGTGCAAGGAATTGTACGAAAGGACGATTTCATTGCCAGTATTCTTATGTTCGACAACGCCAAGCAGATGACCAAGGCACTGAGAAACAAGATGCGCAACGACTTCCTGTCCAACCCCGAATTCACATTCGAAAAGGTCAACCGCGCTTCCAAGGCTTGCGGACCTCTCGTCCAGTGGGTTAGCGCTCAAGTCAACTACTTTGACATTCTCGATCGTGTCGGGCCGCTCAAGATCGAAGTAGAGCAGCTGGAGGAGCAAGCACTCCAGACAAAAGCCGAGGCCAAGGCTGTGACAAACAACATTGAATCGCTGGAGGCCAGCATTAACACCTACAAGACCGAATATGCTGCGCTCATCAGCGAGACGCAAGCTATCAAGGCCGAGATGTCCAAGGTCCAGTTCAAGGTCGACCGCAGTGTCCGACTTCTCGACAGTCTGTCCTCGGAACGAGTTCGTTGGGAAGAGGGTAGCAAGTCTTTCGAGATTCAGATTAGCACTCTTGTTGGAGACGTCCTTGTGGCTGCCGCTTTCTTGGCCTACAGCGGTCTATATGATCAGACTTTCCGAAAGTCCATGATGGATGACTGGTTCCATCAGCTTCACCTTTCCGGTATACAGTACAAGTCGCCAAACCCTGTCACTGAATATCTATCCACTGCAGATGAGCGCCTGAGCTGGCAGGAGAACACTCTTCCCGTCGATGACCTGTGCACTGAGAATGCCATCATCCTCAAGCGCTTCAACCGTTATCCTCTCATCATCGATCCATCTGGACGAGTCACGGAATTCTTACAGAGAGAATGCAAGGACCGCCGCCTCACGGTGACTAGCTTCTTGGACGATACCTTTACCAAGCAGCTTGAGAGTTCTCTCCGTTTTGGAAACCCCATCCTCATTCAGGATGCTGAACACTTGGACCCGATCATCAATCATGTTCTCAACAAGGAATACCAGAAGACTGGTGGCCGTGTTCTTATTCAGCTTGGCAAGCAGGAGATTGACTTTTCGCCGGCCTTCAAGATCTACCTTTCTACTCGCGATCCTTCGGCTACTTTCGCGCCCGATATTTGCAGTCGAACCACCTTTGTCAACTTCACAGTCACCCAGAGCAGTCTGCAAACACAGTCCCTTAATGACGTCCTCAAATCTGAGCGCCCTGACGTTGATGAACGCCGCTCGAACCTCATCAAGCTGCAAGGAGAGTTCAAGGTCCACCTGCGACAACTGGAGAAGCGTCTGCTTCAGGCCCTCAACGAGTCTCGTGGCAACATCCTTGATGATGACAACGTCATTGAGACTCTTGAAACTCTCAAGACTGAGGCCGCTGAAATCTCTGGCAAGATGAGCAATACCGAAGGCGTCATGGCCGAGGTTGAGGAGATTACACAACAGTACAGCGTTATCGCCCGATCTTGCAGTGCTGTCTTCGCTGTTCTTGAGCAACTGCACTACCTCAATCACTTCTATCAGTTCTCGCTCCAGTACTTCCTTGACATTTTCCAGTCAGTACTACATGGCAACAAGAACCTGGCTGGCGAGACCAACCACAATAATCGACGTGATGTGATTGTCAAGGACCTCTTTGTCAACACATTCAAGCGGACTGCTTTAGGTCTGCTTCAAAAGGACCGTATCACTCTCGGAATGCTACTCGCGCAAGCTTCGCCTTACAAGATGGACAAGTCTCTGATTGACATCATTCTCGACAACCGTGTCGAAGACAGGGATCTGTCATCAAACCCTGACGATAGAGACAATGCTTTTGCCCAGGCCAAGAAGCTCGGTATTCTCAAGGAAAAGGTCGATGCCATCTCTGCTGAGGATTGGGACAAGTTCTTCACAGAAGAATTGGCTGAGAACGCTGTACCGCAAATTTGGGATGAAAAGACTGAAGCCGTGGACCAAGCACTTTTGTCCCTCCTGCTTATCAAGCTCTTCAGGATGGACCGTTTCGTTCCCGTCGCAGAGCGTTTCGTTAACCAAGTCTTTGGCTCTGGTATCTTCGATGTCGTTGAAGATCTAAAGGAGACTGTCACTCAAGTGTCTGCCACCCTGCCAATCTCACTCGTGTCTAGCCCTGGTTTCGACGCCAGCTACAAGGTGGACAATTTGGTCGAGAGAATGCGCGTCAAGTGCACCAACATTGCCATGGGTTCTAATGAAGGACTCGCCAGTGCTGACAAGGCGATCAGCAATGCCGCTCAGACAGGCTCTTGGGTTCTGGTCAAGAACGTGCACCTGGCTCCCACATGGTTGCAGAGCTTGGAGAAGCGTATGGAATCACTCAACCCTCACTCAGACTTCCGCCTGTTCCTTTCCATGGAGTCGAGTCCCAAGATTCCAGTCAACTTACTCCGAGCTTCTCGCGTTTTGATGTACGAGCAACCTGCCGGTGTGAGGGCCAACATGAAGGACTCTATGTCATCTTTGTCTACACGAGCTACCAAGAGCCCTGTGGAAAGGGCACGACTTTACCTACTCTTGTCCTTCTTGCACGCTGTTGTGCAAGAGAGGTTGCGATACGCGCCCAACTTAGGTTGGAAGGGATTCTGGGAGTTTAACGATAGTGATGTAAGTGGCCCTTACTTGAAGCAGGATCGGGTTCCTTGACTAACAGATTACAGTACGAATGCTCTGCTTTCATCGTCGATACTTGGGTTGATGGCGTGGCTGGTAACCGAACCAACATTGCACCTCAGAATATCCCCTGGGACATGCTTCGCTACATGGTCACCGAGACGTATGGTGGTAAGATCGACGACGAGGGAGATTTCAAACGCCTCTCTCAGCTTGTCACATCATTCCTTACTCCCGCCGCCTATGAAGTCGACCACAAGCTCGTTGACGGACCGGACGGTGGCCTCCTCGTGCCTTCTGGTACCAGCCTCCAGGACTTCAACGCTTGGATTCACCGCCTGCCCGAGCGTGAGCCGCCCACCTACCTTGGCCTCCCTGCCAATGCAGAGAAGCTGCTCCTGGGTGGTCTCGGTCGAAGCTTGATCGGAAATCTGCGCAAGGTTACGGAGCTACTTGACGAAGGTGAGCAGTTGGTGACGGAAATTTAGTCATGAGAACAAAACACGATTAGGAGAACATGGTTGATATGTTGGCTTTTTTGTACGACGGTTGCTTCATTCGTTTCTATGACACAAGGGACTCAAACTACCCTTATTATTTTCTGCTTTGTTAGATGTGGCATCGAGCATGGCGCGTGGGTGGCCAAGTTGTTGATATCGCGGAGGCTTACTGTTGTTTATACCCTTGCATCACATAGAATGGGGTTTGTCTTGTCTTATTTTGTTTAGTTCTATTTTATTGATTCGGACAAGAATTGGATTCGCTGCGCTCGTTTTTCCTATGCCATGATTTCCCCTGTGTTTTGATCCTAATTTAGTTGGACAAGTGGCAATATGGATTGTTAGCGAACTCTCTTATTTTTATTTCTCAAGAATACGTAGGTGCTATATAAATGTTTTTCAAATTCTTATCATTCAAATACAGTTTATATAGATGTAACAAAATATGATGTAGCTTTCTCAGATGTCTAAGCTAAAGTATGAGAGAAATACACCTTTGCTGTGCTGCGCTCCTAGTCTTACATCCGTATTTAGAAAAAGTCAAGCCCCATCAAAATATCGAAATGAAGAGAAAACCTTGATTAGATAAAGAGAGGAGTCGGTGAGGAGATATGGACAGCCTTCAGGCTGAACAGGACATGGTCAGTAAAAGCCTATATGAGAATTTATGTTGATACCCTCTAGATCGTGCTGTGTAAAGTTGTAAAAGTCCATGTCTGTGGCGCCGGTGGCACGGCTCTCAGCGGGGTGTGGTAGGTCGATTCTGAGCATCTCTGAAACAAATTTACGCAGCTGCAGTTGGATGAGAGCCTCGAACGTCTTTTCATCTTCGCGAGGATTGATCAGTTCATTCATCCACGCGAACCTGTTGAGAAAATCGATCCAGAGTTGAGACTCTTCGAGAACCAACATCTTCTTGGCACCGTCAGCGGCGTCCTTGAGTAGCTGAGCATCACAGACGACATCATCGGAATATGTGGTCTCGGAGCAAATCATCCAGGACAGTGTCACAAGGAGTTCCGAGGGAGGGATACCAAAGGCTGACTCGCATTGTGTATACCATTCGGGAGCATAGTTTGCCCGCACCAAGTGCATCATGACGCTCCATAGGGTGCAGAAAATTTTGATGTTGTACCACCAGGAACGCATGTCAGGGCTGGGATGTACCGGAGCATCTTGCAGGGCCACATGAGGGTTGAGTCTGAGCTGTTCCTCGCACCATTCAACACAGAGACGAAGGGGGGACGGAAGTCCTTGGCGAAGGGCTTTCAAGAAGGGCTGCCTTTTGGCGAACTCATTCAGGAGGTGCTCCGTCATGAAATCTGGAAGGTTAGACTCATCGAAGCACTCGTCATAAATCTCAAGGCCGTAATTGAGGAAGAAGAAGGTGACCAGGTCAATCGATGAGTATTTGTGAGGAAGTTTGACAAGCGATTGGTCTTCGTCGAGGACCTGCTCAATATTATGACGGACCTGTGCAATGAAAGTTGACTTTTCCGTCTCTGTCTCGTCGTGATGACTTCCCACGTACGCCTGGAGCATTTCAAAGACGAAAGAAGGCTCTGAATCGCTAGATATGGGTGTCTGAGACCAGGCGTCGGAAAGAAGTGCCCTAGCGTTGCGAGCATTTTCTGGTTTGCCGGCGACTCGGGCACAAGATATGGCAATGAGTTTCTTGGTGGCAGGAAAAGACTGGCGAGACTGAGACAGTGAGGCATAGAGATCCGAGTATAAGTCGAAGGCGTTTGTATCATCGAGCATGGCGGCACAAAAGTCAGCAGCAAGCTTTTTTGCTTCTTCATCGGAACCGGTCTTCCATGGATATTGAAGGTGAGGAGAATGAATGTCTGGCGCCTCATCATAGTCCATGTCGTCCGGTCTAGTGGTGTTGATGAAGCTGTCTCCATTAGGGAGGCTCAGTAGGGATTGGTGGTTGAGAGAGTGATGTTCGCTTTCCAAGTCAGCAGGGACATCTCCAAAGTCGATTGACTCGTTATCGATGGCTGCTAAGGTACTCGGAGAGAGCTTCTTGTCATTGCCATTGCTATATTTTTTTATACCCCACTTCTCGAACCGGTAGCCATATTGACGCTTACTGTTAAGTGATAGTGTCAGAATAGAAAAAGGTTGACACATGTTATCTTTACATACCTTTGGACGAAGCGGAAACGCCTTTCCATAATGCTCATGACAATGTTGAGAGGGTACTTCCTATAGAGGGGGCAAAGGTAAGGCTTGTACTTTTCCCAAGTTTCATCGCTCATACGAGTCGTATGTTTATGCTTTTCCTTCTCTTCGGTTCCTCTCGAATACGAGCTGTTTCTGTAATCCATGGTTCTAGGCTTGTCTGCGTTGAAATAAAACAGTTCCCATGAAACGGATAGAGGGAAGAAATTGAGTCACTCAGACATGACGACAGCCTGGTTCTTTTAAGAACGAACATGCTGCACTTTGCGGCTCTGGCCTCAAAATGACTGCAAGCATTTCGACTGCCTTGGAGGGCGCCTCGTTGGTATAAGATAAGGCATACGGTACCGTTGCCTTTTGTATGGATGAATAGGTGAGTGGGCAAGTGTAAATTCCCAGTATTGTAATTTCAACCTCCAAACACATCCTTGTTTGATTGGTCATGATGCTGACTCCCAGGCTGTGCATCAGCTTGGTTGCATTGGGCGGGCTTGCATAATGGCGGATGACCTGAGAGACATGCAGCGTCTCAGCAAGGAGTAGGTACAGAACAAGCACAGCCTGGACAAGGTAAAAACCATTTCTCGAAACAATATGGAAATTCCAAAATCACTGCGTTGCGTACCTTGCTTGGATTATGTAGCCCAACGGCACCCAACCACACACACCAACCGCTTCTTGAGGCCCGCCCCGGCATATCATCATGACATTGGGCACACGTCTCTTTGATCTGGCCTGTAGTTGGCCATAGTTGGCGTGACGCGGTTCCTAATCTGGTCATGATATGCCTGACCATTGGGCGAGTGTGCATTCGTGTCAAAGATCGATCTTCTTGCACAGAACTCCCAACACCCAATTCCGAAAAGTCGGGATTCTTTTAAGAGGTTTCCATCCCCTCCATCCCGTTCTCGAGAGTCGTTTCCTGCTCATCACGTTATCATACTATGCAGTCATCACTAGCACCATATCATGGCGAGATCATCATGAGCGACGATTACTATAACTCATGGGTAGAACCTAGCGAATATCCGCGGATACCCAACGTATACGAGCCAATTCAGGATCCACAACTTTCTGATCCTAGAGACGGCCAAGACAAGAAAGAGTCTCCCCAAATCCGTATGAACTCTCAAAGTACTCGTCAATCGTCTTGGGCGAGTCACACTTTTCATTCGAGCGAGGAGCAGCCGCACAGCGGGCTCACTGACGATCCGGCAAATTGTTCTATTGTTGCACAGCTTGGTAGCAGCTACAGGAGCGACAATTATACCCTCGGGGCAAACTTCAAGGGAACGTCTGGAGACTGGCGACCCCCTCGTCAGCACCCGGATTCCGTCGACAAGAGACGAGCTAGGCGAGAGGCGAGCTTTGAGAAGTGGAAGGATGCCGGTGATAGGCTCTTCTGCCACTCTAGCAGAGTTCGGCCATGACTCGGTCCAGTTGTAGGTGTAGGCTCATAAGGACCATCTATTCAGTATGAACGAGCATAGATGATTCGGGTATATGGCAAAGTTGTTATCTTGGTTTCTTGGTTACTGAAAACGTTAGCCGTTTGCTGAAGCTGGTGGATGAACTTGGAAACAGGAGCCACGCTTTTGTAACAGCGCAAGCAATCTTGTCCGCTCTGGCTAGTCAACTTTTCTCTCGAACAGACGCTTGTATTCGAATAGGCATTATAGAGCAATTGTCATGTCCGCACGTCTTATCGATAGCAGATTGCCAATACAGGCTCATGAACAGGGTAGTGGCTTTAAGTGAACCAAGTGGTAACGTATCCGAGAGCAGTGAGCACAAACAAATACTGCATACGGGGGAACGAAGTATAGGTGCACGAACGAGAGGGACAAATCGATAGTTGGTGCTCAATCGGCGATGATGGTGGTGCGCTGAAACCACACGATGCACAATGTATGTAGCTATTGTTATAGGTAGAGTGCCTTGAGACTTGGAAGGCAGATAATTGGGTAGTCTGTTGTCGGGTGAAGAAGAAGTTGAAGGGAGATCCGAATGCTACCTAGGTATTTGACGCTACCTAGAGCAGCTTAACCCGAGGCAGGCACAATCAATCTAATTACCATAATGGATGGTAGTGAAAACATCGTGCCGGTGGGTACAGTTCCCTAGTAAGAATCTCGATGAAACCTGGAAGGACAGCCGCGACCCAGAACAATACTTGCTGCTGCCGCCGCTTTGGCCCGGATAAAATGAATGTCACGCGGGTTAACTGCAAGAACTTACAGAGCGCCTTCCTGTTGTCGACAGGCTAGTCCCGCACTGAGCCGCTCAACAAGGGCAAGAAGAGCTTCAAATCAAGCTTGCCGTCATTGGGGAGGTGAGCATAGGAGATGATAACCAATCATGAACTGCTCAGACTTCCCCAGCAGTCCAAATGCAGGCCTGTGCAGCGAGCTCCACTGACTCTAATCGGGGATAAGGTGCTGTAACTTGGCTACCTATACTTATCAATCCATGAGAGTAGGTATGATATATTACTGACGTGGTTTCGTAGCCGTCGCAGTCAGAAATAGATATCCTGTTACCTGAGTGCATTATACGGGCACACAATCGTCTCAAACAGATGAGCAATATCAGACACATTCCAAGCCCTCCTCGTACAGTTACGTAGGCGGTTACTGTGTGTACCTCTCCTGCCACACCAACACAGGCCAGAATCGCTATGGTCACCAACTCGAACGCCTCAAAACCAATGACAGCCCAACCTCAATTTATTTCCCGGCAGCCCTTTTGACTGATCCGTCACCTAGCGCCCTTTTAGCGAGGTCATCTGGCCCAGCAAGGCACCTCAGCATCCAGAGATGCGCCGCTTGGACAGGGCAAGATCCAACATGGCCTGAGGCAGTGAGGAGGCAGTCATGCGCATCCCCCATCGGTTATTCGCTGCAGCGCTAGGTACCTCTCTAGGTGCTCAAATCCTTTTGACGTAGTTATCCGCGCATACTCAGATATACCTGTAGATACCTTGAATATCTGACTGAGCAAGAGACAGGGTACCTCGCGTGGTGTGACATCTATCTCAGCCGTGGGTGGTTCCAGGTTTCCTCTTCCCCCTCCTCAAGTCACCCCCGCATAACAACGACTTACAGTCAGTCCTATAGAGGTAGGCTTTAAATACCTTCTCCCACCCGCTACCACGCCTCTCTATCACTACTTAGTACTTAAGACTCTTTTCTCCCCAACATCCCACCCACACTTCACCTTGATATCTTCACATTGATTCGACCTTGAGGTCTGTAGCTTCACCATGGCCAATTGGCAGCAATGTGCGTTATCGTTCCTTGCTCTATGCGCTCTCGACTAACAATATTACTAGACAACCCTTTCAGCAAGAGGGACTCCCATTCCAATGGAGCCATCCTCACATACAAGATCCTCACTCTCGTCACCTGGATCCTGTCCCTCGTCGTCTCCGTCTACTACTCCCTCCACCGTCCTACCGATGGCGACTCGAGAAACCGAACCATTTGGGACCAAAACCATATGTATCGCACTGCTTTCACTCTGAACCCGATCATCACTTCCATTTACTGGTAGGTTTTGCCGACACCAAGTGCGTGTACAGGTCTTGCATGCTAACCATCTCGTCAGGATTGTTCTCTTCATCCTCCAGGCAGGCTATGTCGGTCACCTCTTTTCGACCAATGCGGACATTGTTCACGCTGCGGCCAGCGTCGGAAGCCACTTTATCTTCAACAACCTCTTCCACTTCGCCTTCGTCATGCTCTTTGTCCGATCCCATTTCCACTGGGCCGAGGTTATTCTGATTCTTAACTTTATCAACCTTTCCTCGCTCTACTTCCGCCACAACACGTACCCCAGGTTCATCCATACACCCGTTGTGTCTGGACCTTTGGCCTGGACCTTCACAGCCATCTACTGGAATGGCGCCCTCATGGTTCCTCACCCTCACCACCTCGTGGCCCGTATTTTCGGAAACATCTTCATCTGGTCGATTCTCGCTTATGGACTGTTCTTCATCGTCATTTACAAGGTTTGTCCACCTGCCCCATCTAAATGGCATAGCACACTAACAAAACACAGGATTACACCATCGGATTCTCGCTTAGCGTCCTTGCTGCTGCCATTGGAGTTTCTCAGTTCCTTCACCAGGTCATTGCCCTCCAGTGGATCTTTGCTTTTATAATCATGGCTCTGCTCTTCATTGCCACTGTCGTTGTCGCGGTTCCAGCCGCAACGGGCAGAGAGATCAGCTGGCGCAGTGCTCCCGCCGACCAGGAGCGGGCGCCTCTCCTTGCTGAGAACTAGAGGCTTTGTTGTTTCTGAGAGATATTGTCAGGGAGCGAAAACTCACTAGGTACTTTTCGCTTCTAAGCCTTATCACGTCACCATATCATCATGTTGACCAATCAAGTTTCGTGGCCATTGCTTGTCATAATTGCATGCTTCTGAACCGGCCTGTTATTGCATGATTCGGCATCCAAGTCGGGTGCGGAGTAATGAAAGAGTTTGGCGTTGAAGATTTATTGAAGAACTTAATCCTAGTATCACTCAGTTTCTCAGTTAATAATCGGATGATCTTTCAACATGGCGTGCAATTTCACAAAGCTCCCAAAAGTTCAACTCTAGAGGAATGACGATGCAAACAAATGCTCAGTGACGTAGCGGTGGAGCTTAATCGATAAGTTGCCGGCACTAGCGGCTCAACGTAGAATGAACCACGATCTCCAATTGCGCAACTTTACGTCCACTTATATCAGCACCTATTCACAAGTGGTGATGAAGCCATTGAGGGCGTTTCCTCTTCCTCTGAATATTGGGAACGACGTATGCCAGATTTCTCGCATCTATCGCATTCTCTCCGGTCCACGAGCTACACGCTTTGCGAACAGGATTCTGTCCCCTGAAGAATTAACTAGAAAAGATGCTCGTCTAAATATCCTCGACAGCGTTAAAACGCAGAATGTTATATCGCCATCTCAGCAGAGTGCTTTAAAAGGATCTTCGGGGAGTTATCAGCTACATGAGCAGCTTTCAGCAAATGATCCCGAGATGTGGAAGTGTGCTGCGTTCATCGCGGGGAGGTACGCATACATACAAGATTTTCGGTTATGGTAAAATAGCTGACTTGGTTTTCATCTCAGGTTCGCGGCAAAGGAGGCGGTTATAAAGGCACATCCACACCGTCGCCTTACATTTCACGATGTGATGATTGAGAAACGGGCTGTGGAGGGCGAGAGACTAGGCAGCGGGCCGCCAGTTGCGCGGGTTAGGAGTGGCCAGGGGGAGGCGGAGGATACAAGCGCGCTGATATCTATTAGCCATGATGGGGATTACGCCACGGCAGTTTGTTTGGGATATGAAGGTGATTCAGAAGGAAACGGAGCATGACGGGTATGGAATGCATCTTATTAGCATAAGACAATGGCTGGCTGATATCATGAATTTAAAGCTGTAGGGAGGAAAGAGAAGGGCAAATTGGTCGGCACCTACAAGGCTGTTTGCAGCTCTTGCCGTCCCGTCTCTGGACAACAAAAAGAAGACACCACAACAAGATACCCACGATAATCGTCAAACTCCAGCAAAAATTGATACAATCACGGTATACCAGGGACTCGAACCCTGAGCCTTAGTCTTAGGAGGACTACGCGCTACCATTGCGCCAGCACACCTAGATGGACCTGCCATTCCTAGTTGATTGGCTATGCTGGGGAAGCTATAATCGAAACTTATATCCTTGCAGTAATGGGCTGTTTTGTTGTGAATCTTAAAGTTGTTCAGGTGAGATGGCAAGTTTTATGTATAGGCGCTGCTGGTTATTTGCCGAATTACATGAGAATTAGATTGCCTGCGGGAGATTGCAGCCACGCTAATTTTGACAGGTGTTTGACAGTGCTTTACCTTCCTAGAACCGCAATTGTTCGTGTATTGAAATGCGTGTTTCCGCGTATACGTATCGCAATGTTTTTACAGGTTCCCATTTTCCTAGAGTCTTTCTGTGGTATTACGAGTTAATAGGTACTTATGATTCTGTGTAGTGCCTACTTAGATGCTCCTTCGATGCGTCTGTAAGCAGCTGGGAAGCAATCAATGAATGACATGGACACGATCCCACTACAACACCAAGTATTCAAGTTCTCAATCGCCCACAAACGACCAGGTCAAACTGCAGACTCTTAATCACTTGTTAATGTCCAATCATATAACTGATCACGGCACATATAGCCGAGCACAACGGATCAATCAGAGAATAATATCGAAAATGATGCCATCCATAACCATCCATCTGCTACCCTGGAGATAACACGGCCTTTGTCACGGCTAGCATCTCATCCCATGCAACTACTAAGACAGACGACCCTCGCCATCTCACCGTGACAGCGAGATACTGACCGAAACCGGTCAACAGCATCGTGAGGCGGTCAAAGAATGCCAAAGTCAATTATTCAACGTCTTTACCATGTCTGTTTCTGCATCCCGTCCCGTTTGAGGTTACGTGTATGCGGGTAGTGCTTTCCGGGGCGGGCGGGTCCTTGCCTGCAGCGGATGATGATACCCCCACGCGCTGGTTGGGCAAGTGCAGGCCGGCTTTTTAGGTCCGTCGTCCACTGAAAACGTCGGGCTGCACCGCTAAAAGCAGCCAAGCGCTAGCGCAAGAGTGCCTGACTTTCAGCCCCGAATTCGGCGGGGACGGCCATGTTCGAGTGCTCCACCTGCCCAGCCATTCACTGTTCATGACCTCAGACGTCAACTTCCAGTCCCGATACTTTCTCTTTCTTACAAACCCTTCCCATTCATCTGTATATTCTATTGGCATCAGCGATGGAGATATGAGGGCCAAAGTGGGCAGTATCTAATTCACTCACTCATGTTCGTCTTTTGCTTCTGCTTCCACGTCTGCTCTCTCTATACCTAATCGGGATTTCTCATGTCTACGTCGACATCATGGATATCATATTTCACCGCTTCGGCGGTTTCGAATTCTCTCCTTATGATAGGAATCAATCTGACTTGATACCACAATTACCGTATTCTACTAGGTGTGTATGATATCAGTACGCCCATGTCACCCCTCATGCTAATAAACAGCCTCTATCAAAGTACCATGTCACTGTCTCAAGTCAAATGGATCCATCATGTATCACAATTAGCCCAGTCTGGAATACCACAAGCTGTTGTGCTCTCCATCTCTATCTTACAGCTCACCTTCCACGTAATTCGGGTTCATCGACAGGAGTCTAGTTACCGCTCCAAAGCTGCCAAAATCCGATGGCCTTATGAGCTTGCGTCGCAGGTGGCCAGGCTTGCCGCCGTTGCCTTGATCACGGCTGCTTACATCCAAGGCCAACTGCATTGGATCAACATCGTTGTTGTTGCATATGCTTTTGTCATCGGTATATCACGCCTTCTGAATCATCTTCAATGGCGTCATGTAGCATTGCATCAAATCAACTTTGTGCTCGCAGCTACCCTAGCGTTTCTCGTTACCGGTCATACCTTGCCTTGCATTCAGACTGGTACAAAGTGTCTCCACGATGCTAGTTCTTCAGGGGGTATCATTGCCATTGCAGTGGCGTCTGTTGTCGCTCTTATCACTCCAAGGGAATGGACGCCTCTGCAGGTTGAACTCAATATTCCTGGCTATGACCAGAATGAACCGGCCCCTGAAGAGACCTGCAGTTGGTTCACTTACTACTGTACCTATGACTGGCTGACACCAGTCATCTGGAAGGGCGTTAAGCGGAAATTAGATATCGCTGATGTTCCGAGGATAGCTTGGTATGACGAGCCACTGTATATCTTACTCCGTGTCCAGGAAGCCCGTTCAATCTCAAAAAAGACGCTGTTTACGGTACTTCGATTCCAAAGGGGCGAACTGCTTCTCATGTCGTTTTGGGTCGCCACGGCGTATACCGTCGAAAACATAGCTGCGTACGCCATGTTCAACCTGCTTGAGTATCTTGCTAACCCAAACGGCGCCATCTATAAGTCTTGGATCTGGCTCCTCCTCATGTTTATCGGTCCACTGTCACGCTCTGTCACCTTCCAGCAGTACATATTTACATCCACTAGACTGGTGGTTCGTATCAAATCAGCCTTAACGCAAGAGCTGTATCACACTGCCCTAGAGTCTATGGGGATAGGGTTGAAGGGTATGATTCTTGGTGTTGAGGGGAAATGTTGTTTAAGTCATTCACGAGATAGATCCTGGCAGCCGAGTCCCGAAAGAGATTCTCGAAAAAGCCCTCGAAAACTGCAAAGGCATTGCCTCCTTCTCTCCCCAGACCTCTGATGATAGTGATAACGACACAAATTCACTCGAAGATGACCACAATGTCGTGACTCTAACAACGGGCGTCGATCCACGCGGCGAGAACTTCTTTCATGGCCAACGCCAAGTGCTCTCATACGCCAGAGCAAGCTGATGTTGCTGGACGAGGCTACCGCGAGTATGGATTACGAGACAGACAGAGGCATCCAGAGCGTTCTAAGGCGAGAACTTGAGGCTGCTGGAGGAGACCGTACTCTGGTAACAATCGCCCATCGTCTACGCACAATCATCGATTATGACACGGTCGTGGTCATGAGCGCAGGGCGTGTGCTTGAGTAAGTCAATCCAATAACTCGGTATCTGCCAAAAATCGAATACTGACAAGCTTTCCTCTCATTATAGGTACGGCTCGCCTCGAGACTTGTACAACAGCCGGGGCCAGTTCTACGACATGGTATACCACAGTGGTGAAATGGACGAGCTGCAAGCTTTGCTCGATGCAGAGACTTCCAGTTAGATTATCCTGTATAACGAGAAAGACTGACACAATGTAAGAATAATTTTGCTTGCAGAATGTACCTATTTGGCATAATAGTCGGTTATGACACCAAGTTGAGTAGGATAGGATATGCATGGGAAGCTGGGTTGCATATAGAACAGCGAAATGTCGCATTTTTATCAAATAGCAATATCACGAAATTGACACCTTAGGTAGCTAGGGGGGAAATAAAACATAAGAGTTAAGGCATTAACCTAGATAAGTTTTATAATATTACTAAATAAGCCTTATTGTGTTGAAGAAAACAGCTGTGTTATTCCTACTGGGCTGCCCTGATCTCGACTTGTAGGGTATATTAGTATATATTGCTTAATCTTAGGTTGATCACATGTCTGGAGCTCTTGCTCAGCTTTAAGTGTCCGATTTATGAATCAAGTTTGGCTCTATGCATTCATCATAGCTAGTTGTAGACAAATATATCGACCATATATTCATTCATACAGTTATTCGGCTCCATTGATTGATCATGACCATGTCGTTCACAAGCTCTATAATTTACTCAAGCAACCGCAAGTAAAAACACAAAATACATGAAGCAGAAAATCATTGTAACCTGAAAAGCCCTTGTGCATCGTGTATTTTTTTCATGTCCCGCTGTATCCGTGGAAGATAAAAAAGGGGGGATAGACCAATAAAATAAATAAAAAAAATTCATATGTTGGGAAACGAGAGGAAGACACAGCAATAAGAATGAGCTCCCCTTTTGCCCCCCTAAAAGAAGTTCCCTCAATGGGGGTTGTTTCACCCACGGTCACGCGGTCAATTCCAGAGCCTGGCCTTTGTCTCCTCAACGCCTCACGTGCGTGCGTGTCTTTGCATGTGCATGCTTGTTTCTTGCGATGGATATCTCGCCATTCGTCTTCCTTCATGTCTTGTGTCTTCTCCAGATTCTGGTTTCATGTGGGCACGGTGATAGTGTGAGTATGGTATGGTAGGATCATGGGCGTATGCGTTGAATTTCGTGGTATCATCGGCATTGTGACTTGGTCTGCTTCTTCCTCAAGTGTGTATGCACTGGTAGCATCTTCCTTCTTCCTTTATTAACCACTTCTCTCGTCTATTGTCCGTTGAATTGCTCATCCATGTTGGTAACACCGGCTTCCACGTTATGGTAGTCAAGGATTTCGGAGTACCTTGTAAATATTAGCACAGAATTTTTCTGGGCTTGTGGCCGACTTACATCATGATCTTCCATGTATCAACGGGCAGGTCCGCATCGTTGAAACTCCAGTCGAACTTCTCCTCTGCAACGGGCTCATCTGTGGGGTCATGGTAGGGAGAGAGGTAGTCGTGGGAAAGGGCCTCAGTAGCAGTTATCCGCTTCTTGGGGTCGAAGACAAGCATGCGCTCAAGGAGGTCGATAGCTAAAGATAGTGTCAGCTGCTACTCTTGTAGGGCCACAACAAGGACTGTAAAGCATACCTGAGTCGTCGGCATTCTTGAACTTGTTACGAAGAGGCTGTCGCTCACGCTTGGGTAGCGACTTGACGAATCGGAGAGTCTAATCGCAAAGTCAGGTTTGAGTTCATGATATACAGTGCTGAGTGCAACAACTCACGTTCTCGCTGGCGATAGTGTTGATAACATCATCGGGAGGGGTGCCAAGGAGCTCAGTAATGATGGAGAATTGGTTGACATGGTCCTTTCCGGGGAATAGAGGCTTGCCCTCAAGCATCTCGGCGAAAATGCAGCCAGCACTCCAGATATCAACCTCGACATCGTATTTTTGCCAGGTGAGCATAATCTCGGGAGCTCGGTAGTATCGTGTAGAGACATAGCCAGTCATCTGAGGGTCCTGAATTCGTGCAAGTCCAAAATCGCAAATCTTGAGATCGCAGTTTTCGTTGACGAGAATGTTGCTGGGCTTGAGATCGCGGTGAACAACGCCGGCTGAGTGAACGTACTTGAGACCTCGCTGAGAAAAAGAAAGTTAGTATATGTATGTGGCTTTGATTTGGACGGGTGCTTAGCCATACCATAATCTGGTAGAGGAAGTACTGAATGAACTGCTTCTCGAGAGGGCGCGAGGTCAATAATCGGTGAAGATCGGTACCGAGGAGCTCTGTGACGAAATAGCTGCAACGCGGTCAGCACAAGAACGCGGGGGGGGGGGAAGAAAGTGGG